>QUSF01000025.1:1233593-1301535 GCA_003676055.1 Chloebia gouldiae
AAAAAAAAATCTGAGTGAATTTTCCCCTTTCCAAAGTTTCTAACAAATGCTTCAGGGTCTATCTTGCAATATAGTTACTGGCCTTAGTCCCCTTTTCTCTGTCCCTTTCACAAATTACTTCACTACTGACTTTAATACAGCTCAAGGCAGAACAGGAGGTCCTTTACTATCCCTGTAGAGTGCTGAATAAAACCAAAAAGAAAATTATAATAATGACACAATACTTGAACTGATATAGGATTTCTGTTGGGATTCAAATGGATGATCTCCAGATACAGCTCAGGTCTCATCAGAAAGGATGTCGTTGAGTAAAAAGGTTTTACTTTTCCCAACTCATCATGTAGCCAATGTTTCACCAGGATGACAAGAGACAATGTACTACAGGGCTTCTTTCACTTTAATATAAAACCAGATTTATGACTTCTTATGGTCACTAATGTGTCCTGGCATACTTCCAAGTGTTGGATCATTAACCTTTCTGTCAGAGCTAAAATCTACTTATATAATTATGTTATCTTTATCTCAAATTTCCACTTACAGTTTCACTTGGGGGAAAAATATGCAAACAAACTCATATTCTTCCTTTCCTTTCCTTCCCTTCCAAAAAGAAAACAGTTGAGTGGAGTTGCTGTCAAACAAAGGTGGCTTGGCTCTTCCTTTGTCTTTTCCACTTGTTTCTTAAACACCGTTAGCAAACTTTATCTCTTTGCTTTACTCTCTTTTATTCTGTATCTAATCACAGAATTCTTTTTAATACTTTTTTATGCCCCTATTCTGCACCCATGGCTATTCCAAAGGTATGTTAGACCAGAGTGGCAGCTTTCATATTTTTCTGCTCTCCAGACAAAAAAAATTATCGAGAGAGGGAAACACGGTGGTTTGCTATGAGATGCTCTGGGCTTTACCTTTGAAGACAAGGTCAAAGAACCTTTTAGTCTTCAGAAAGAATAACTACAGGGTTTGAGGCAGTTCTTATTGTTGGAGGAATTTTGTGTGATATTTTTGGTGACATTTTTCTTCACATTTTTCCTCCTTCTATATAGCACATTCCTCAGTAATTTAGTACTTTCTGTCATCCGTATAATCTTCTACTAGGATTTAATGTGATGCTGATACCTGGAGAGTGCACCCCACTGGCAAACGAGAAGCTCTGAAGTGCAGACAGGCAGCAAAAGGCACCTCACCTGCAATCAGCAGTGTGCATGCTTCCAGCTTTAAATTGTAATTATGGTCTGAAACTTGTACCTGTGTAGGCAACATTGTGAGAGTTTAGAGTATCTGATCACAAAGGTCAGAGGCAAAATGTGTTAGCATCAAAATGTGCTAGGAATTTCCTAATGGCCAGTGCTTTCAACTATTTCCAGTGTTATCACCTGAAAATTCATCTTTATTCTGTCTGGCACAAATAACTCCATGTGTAACAAGCATGCATGCATAGCAAAATCTTTCCTACTTTACCATTTCTGCAACTTTATTGCCATTAGGTGCCTCAGTTCCCATCAGTTTATTTTTCTCTGGATATCCCCAAAGGGAGGTAAACAGTGGGACTGCATAGCAACTCTGGAGTCACATCTGGACTGGCAGCTGCAGCCGTGTTAACAGGTTTGCTGTGAAATAGTGCACAGCCCAGCTCAGGCACAACCTGACAGATCAGAGTGACCCACCAAAATAACATAGAAGGTAAGACACATTCTTGTCACTAATTCATGCCACTTTGTCTCCACTCAAAACTTGATGGAGTAATACACATTGGGTACCTGCTCTGCTGTTGTGAAATCAAAATTGGTTTGGCTGAGGGACTGCTTTCTGGTTATTTTTTTTGCCACAGCAGGTTAAAAATGCTTCAAACCCCTCCCAGAATTTCTGCTGCCCCTCTTTCGGTGTGTTGTTCTTTAAGAACACAGAAGAGGTGATGGCCACATGGGTTTGCACCTATTTATGACTCCCTACTATTAAAGCCCATCCCTTTCAGCAGTGCTGAGCACTAAGAACTTATTCTTGGAAAAGGCTATGAGCAAAAAAGAAAGCAAAAGGAACAAAATTTGTTTTCCCATGAACCACAACTGAGACCAGCAGCTGTATACCCTGCACAGGAAGCAAAAGTCAAACTATGGAGGAAGTACAATAACAAAACCTTTAATAGATAAAAGCAAGGATATTTTAAGTCATACAGTGTTGATAAAAAAGTTTTGTTAGTGATAGCATTACCTTGCTTTTCTCCTTATAAGCTATTGTGGAAACCAGCTCGTAATTAGGACTGCAATCTATGTTAATTATATATAAGAGAGAATATTATGTAAAGTAAATCCAGTAACTGGAACATAAATAAATATTTTAGACATATAGGGAACCAACAGGAAAATACATATTGCATTCATGAATTGCTGTGTTCTTTTAGAAATGTGTAACATGTACCTTGGCGTAAAGAAAAAAACATATTAAAAACATTGTTTGTTATGCTTCTGTTATACCTCCACAGAAACACAGAGTTCACTTTATTCTTTGCTCAAAACCTGTTTTGGGTAGAGATCACTATTGATTTGAAATGTAAATCAAAATTTCTTCATGAATCAGAGTACTTCATTAGTCATTCATGGCATTGTTCTTTCCAGTCTGACCTCTGCTTACAAAATGATGTCTCTCTCCCATTTTCAGACTGAGAGTAGGCAATGAAGGAGAAAGGTTGGGCAGATTTGAAAAGGGTAACTATTTGTCGGGAGTGCTTATTTCAATATTTTCTGATGCAAAAGAAAAAACACATCAGAACTAATTTCCTAGCCTTCTGTCAGCCTGCCTCACTTCTCCCACAGGGTGCAAATTGTGGGAATTCACCAAACAGAAATGATACTGCTCATCCTGTCCTAAATGGAGCTCTTGCTTTCATTTTGATGTGCAAGTGTTGCATGGAGTGGAACTTCATTTAACGTACACTATATGATATTCTAGCCCCTGATGCCAGTGGTGCACAGCTGAATACTAAAATTCACAGTTCAATCTACTGTACAAGGTTTTTCACAGTACCTCTTCCACAGAGTGAAGTTGATTGATGTCTTTGATTAACCCAATTTTAGCATAGAGGACGGGGCAGTTTCTTCTCCATCTTGCCTGGAAACAATAAAAAAATGCAAAGTCTGATATTTCTACTTGACATTTGTTGTCTATGAGTACTGCCCATTTCCACAGCACCATTGTGCACTTATGGATTTCTGTAGTGCCAGGTGAATATATTCCATATGAGTAAAATCCATTTTCTCTTCTAAGGAATATACACAAGCATATCTGTATACAAGCAAAATTTTCCATTTCTGTTCTATGAAATGTACAAATCTAGCATCAAGTTCTAATATTTTAATGACATTTTAATACATTTTTGCTCAATATATGTACTAAACAATATGTAGTAAACAGGCTTTAGTTAAATATTTTTCCTAAATAGAGCTTTTAAATTTCAAACAATTCATACTGTTGAAATTAAAATGGAAATTATCAATTTTGAACTGGAAATAAAAGTTCAAAAACTTCTAGTTACAAGAGAGAACTGTAAGAATCCTTAAAAATTATCTGCTTAAATAATTTGGTAATATTTTTACTAACAGAAAGTCTCAGTGGAGATTTCAAATATCAAAAAATTCTAAATATAATAACCTTTCTTGTCTTTTTTCCTTTTCCTTTCTTTTTTCATCTAAGTCATATAAATAAAAATAAAATTTTAAACATTTTTAAGAGAGGTTATAGAATCACATTTTATGGCTTATATTTCATTTGCTTTGAAAACAGACACATCAGTGAAGCTTGGTTTCTATGAAGTTTTATCATTAACTTTTATATTCCCATAAAAGTGAATGAGAAGTTACAGTTTTCTGGTCATCCCAGTAGCTAAACTAATAAAAATACACACTTTTCCAACCATGCATACAATAGTATCCCCAGATGATTACTACAATTCTCGGTGTTTTTTTTTTCCCCAGGTTTTGTTTATATTTATTATCAGAATATTTCCATTTTAACTATTCTGAATTCACCTGGGCAAATGGTAAGACTCAGAAAGACTTCTCTTTTCAGGGAAGCAAATAAAATACAGTAGGGCAAAATAGAATATATTCAATTTCTTTTGTTCAGAGCCGTGTCAGTTTTTAGCTGAAGCAATGCTTTTGGTGAAAAATGTAAATTGAGAGGATGTGCATTCCATTAAGCTTTCCTGAATGGTTCCATAAAAAAAAATAAGACAAAAGAAAAAGTGTGAATCTTTTACTTGGAACTTTTAGAATTTTTTAAAGGAAAATGCTTTAAGTCTTCATTCAAAAATATCAATGTTTTTAACTGCTCTTCTTATTCCACATTTCTTTTTAACTGGTAGTATAAAAATGGTGGTTTTCCACTGCCCTGCCTAGTTCTTATTAATATTAATTAATAAGAATTAAGTA
The DNA here is from genome assembly GCA_003676055.1 of Chloebia gouldiae. Lineage (NCBI taxonomy): Eukaryota > Metazoa > Chordata > Aves > Passeriformes > Passeridae > Chloebia > Chloebia gouldiae. The sequence continues at coordinate 1,238,018 of QUSF01000025.1, forward strand.
GTTCAGTAGTAAATATTATATAAATAACTAATAGTAATTAGTAGTAAATATTAATTAATAATTAATATTAATTATTTTTTTGTTTGATATGCCATTCTTCACGTTCATCTGAAAAAGACCTTAAATCAACAACAATACATAAAGAAATAAAATTATTCCAGTTTCCATTTGGAAATTTAAAAGCAAGCTAACCAGGAATCTTCACCTTGCATGCCTTTCCATAACTATCCTGCCAGTGCTTTGTAACAAGAGCGAGAAAGAGAAATAATTATGTTAACATAAATATAAGCACAGCAGAACAATCTTTACTGAGGTGAGAGGGGGAAAGTAGAAAATTTGGAAACTAGGTCATTCAGCAAATGTTAACATGGCCATTTACTGGAGAGAGTAACAGAAAATTCTGCACCAGTTACCCCTTCAAGAAGAATAAAAATGATATGTTGGGAGCAAAATAATTCCAAAGTTACGTTTAATTCCACAGACGATATTTTTTGTATGTGGCTATTAAGTAATGATTTTATTAATATTATGTGTGTGTGAGTACTATATATATTAATGCCCTATATATTCTATGCAGAAAAAAAAAGCATCTAATCTACACAGTGTCCATCTTTTTTTACAAAAACTAGCAATTCACATAGCAATGCACTGAGCTTGATCAGATGGACAATTTCTAAGATTTTTATTTTAATATATGAACCTACAAAAAAAAAAAGTAATTTAAATTTATTCACAGACTGTGAAATATAACAGAAATTTCTTTTTGGAAATTTCAGTGCTTCATGGTTTGGTTTTCTATTAATAAGAAATGAAAGGAAAAGGACTCCTTGCTAATCTCCTTCTCTGAGTTTCTCTCAGTTACATGTCTGTTCAATCCCAGTGGAAACAGTGTCATAACTTTATTTTAGTTATTAAGTAAAATTTTACAGCTGACCTACCAAAGGAAATGTAGACTTACTTCCCCAAGTACATTTAAAAAGAGGCACAAAGAAAGATGATTCTGGCCTCAGCAGTTCACTGTGGAATTTGCACGGCAGTTTCCAAATCTTCATTAGTGATAGTGATATACAATTAGTGATATAGAATTTTAAACTGTTTCACACTTTTTAGGGAAAAAAGGAAAATTTTAACAATTTTAGCAATTACAGGGAAGGATATTAAGCTCATGAGCTGTGACATCCATTAAAGTAAAAGATCTACTAGAAGAAAAGGACCATATCTGGTCCAAATTGCAAACTCTTGTCCATCCAAGTGGACATTCCTATAAAAATCATGGAGATGGTGTGATTCTAAGCAGTTACATTAAGATCATGTTTGAAAGTGAGACTTAAAATCCTAAGTAACTTAGGTCTGTGCAGTCAGACCAAAATATCTTCCAGACATCCATATCTTAATCTTACTTCTTCCAGACTCTGAAAGCTATTCAGGGTCTTAATTCCTATTGAATGAAACATCTTTGAACCTCTGTGCATTCTGGCTCCTGCCAGGTCTGGAGGAAATTGCTGTCACAAGCCAGTGTTGGCTCATATAGTTTCTTCTGTAAGTTTTCATGAAATTCCCCCTGTACCACAGAGCTAGTACCATTTCCTGAGCTTTTATAATGCTGTGAATAGAAATGAAGAAGAAACTGAGAGAAACTATTAGAATTTTAAGAGCACTTCTTTCAGTGCAGTAAATGGTATCTGACACTTTTCCTGAAGATGGGCTACTGCAGGTGCTCTTCTTGGCTTTTGTGCAGCTTGGGATGACCCCAGGTACTATCATCAATCAGTGCTGGAAACAGTTGTGTGACCTACAGTGAAGAATAATGGGTAAGTGCAAGAGATTCTCCAAAGCAGGTCTCTGTTGAAGGAGAATTGTAGTTTCTGCCAAAGGAGGAAAGAAAGAAAGAAAGGACAAAGGGACACTGAACTGCACAGAATATAAAGAAATAAGAAAATTATAAATAATTTTCTTCCTTGCAATTAAGTAGAAAAAGAAGTTGTATAAACAAGAAAATTAGGTAGAGCTTCTTTTTTTCTGTCAAGATCTCCCCTTCCTTCTGTAAATATTTTGCAATAAGTTTTATGTACATGCTTGTCATGGTCAATGTCTGTGAAACATTGCCATGGAATAACTGTCCCTTACTTTAGTGATTTTCCTTCAAGGCCTGTGAGATCTCTTCCTGTTTGATTTTACTGCACTACTCCTTGGCTCACACAAATCATTCACCCCTGATTTAAGTGGGCAAAATAAGTGAGATTTGTTCTTTGTGATCATGACACAAACCTTTAATGATGGAATGCCTTTAGCTGCTTTAGGCTCTGGAGTCTCTGGGCCAGAAAGGGTAAATATGATGGCAACGAACAAGCAATACTCAGTCTTGACTTGACCACATCTTCTAGCAATTGCAGCACAGAGACTATTTGTTCTTTACCCTTCCAAGCAAAGAGTTATTTATTATTTTCATGAGATGCTGATTAAAAGCACTGTATCTGAAGTAGACAGAGACTTCTTGCTTTTATTTTATTTCATTTAACTTTACTTTGTTTTGTTTTATTTTATTTGTGCCTTGGTATTCTATTCCCCTCTTTCTCCCAAGGCATTAGGTGGATTTTTTTCATCCCATGGACTGGCTCATTTGTCTCTGTAGCTCTTCTATTACAATGCATGTTCCTGCTGCCTGGCACCTAGCCCTTCAGCTAGCAGAACCAATTAACCTCCCTCTTTTACTTTAAAAGTGAAAAAAACCCTCCCCTCCTCCCTTCTCTGTGCTTACAATAGGGTTAGCCAAAGTACATATTCACAGCTATAAATATATCTCTTGGAAAAGTGTAAGCATGTGCTCTGAATCGGGTTTATTTTGTCTTGGGAAATTACACTTAATATAAAACTACAGTTTCTGACCTTTCCTTTGTTTTTCAATGTCTTACTTATTAGCATAAACTAACATTTATAGTTGTGCTAATATCCAAGGAGGTGCTGACATGCCTGTGGAAACATAAGCTTGCCAGACAAACAGCAAGCCAAAGGGACATGTCTTACCCATGTAGGCGCTGCAGTGCATTGCAGAAAAATGAAATATCCTGCAGGTCAAGGAGGTACTGCAGAATGAACACCATCACCTTGACTGAACACAATTGATCTGCTCGAATGCACCAACAGCAGCTCAGGAAAAGGATTGATAAACATTGTTTGAGCCATCTGGGTTCCTTCCAGTTGAAAAACCTATGGCAGGGGTAGGGGGATATCCTTTAGTAACCACTTGAAAAAAAATTATCCCTTGTTTCTGCCTAAGCATGAGATGCAACAACATGGTTTGTTTTGATCCTTATGAAAGGGAAGGGTTGATTAATTTATTTCTCTTTCCCTGGAATGTTTCTCAGCTGTAGATTGGAATCTTTATTAAAATAAGCCACTCAGAATCCATTTTAAAGAGTTTTATGAAAAATATTTGTATGTTTTGTCTCCATTATTTTATATACTACTTACAATACTTCAAGTGTTTTCATTTTATTAATTTAGGAAGTACCTTGAAAGTGGGTGTGATATGTATAAACTAGCACCTGCTACAAACACGGTCAAGGCTCCTGCTGACTATTAGTGCCATTCTTCAATTCACTGAGCTTCTTTTACTGATAGCCTGAAAAGAACTGAGCTTTTGTAAGCAGAGCTAGCACCTGAAGCACAGCTTTGATGGAAAAATAAAAAATTGTGAATCAGAGTCAGAGTGGAAATAGGACTATGATATTTGACCAGATATCTAGTCCTTTGTTCTTGAAATATCTATGATCTTTCTTAGGAAAATGCAGAAATCAGATGAAATAGGACAATGTGACTAATTTTGGCACATACAGTCCTTGGTAAACACCTATTTGTCACTCATAAATTGAAATTTGTGACTTTACTTGAGCAATGTTCCTTTTGTTCTCTGTATATCATTCACAAATGTTTGGAGTATCTCTATAAATGTCCCCATTTGGAAAGCCACAAGACAGCAGTTCATAACTGCATCGACCTTGTTTAAATAAACAGTTTCACACAAATTCAGTGATCTGTTTAATCCATGTCCCTGGCTTTGGGAACACTGCGAGCCAGCAGTTTGGATCAGTGAAGAACAAGAAGAGACAACATATGTTATACATGAGTACGCTGTCTAAAGCCACATCAGTCCCACCCCATTATGCCCACTATTGCAGTGTGCTGATGGAATCCCTCTTCTACAAGGCAGGGCTCCTGCTAGCTGGCAGTTTCCCCAGTGGCCAGCTCTTCCAGGACTTTGCTAAGGAGCACAGGCTGAAGCACTGTATCTTGCAAGGCAAACAGTGCTTTAAGAAGCAGCCATGCCCATTCCTGTTAGATCTATGGCCCTGCTGACCCTGGTAGTATCATGGGATTGTGGCTGCTGCTCCTCTGTAAGGGATTTGTACCCTTCAGCTTCAGCTGCCTGTACTGCTGGAAGGACAGACAAAACAGGTGCAACCCACAAGGCTGGAAGAAGCTGTGCTGTGTTTCCACATCTGTCTGCACCAATAAAAGCAAGCCAAGATGAATCATCAGATTTTTGATCCTAGATCTCTCCTCTATTTACTCTGCCTATTCTTTCTCTGACTACGAGAACATTTTTATTCTCAGCTTTATCCTCTCTGGAGTATGTTGCTTCCCAGAGAGCTTTGTTTCCAGAGCTCTTCTACAACATGCAGGCTGGTAATTATGGGCCAAACTAACTTTTGTAGTAACAAACAGAGCTTTGAGTTAGGTGAGTAGGGTGAGCTGTAGTAATTTGTATCTTGTGCATGTTTTGATACCTGTGGTGAATTTATTGTGAAGGTGGATAATTAAGTAAACCCAACTTGCTCATGGGGGAGAGGGGATAGTTGTGCAGGGAGACATCTTCACCCAGCTGTGCTGGTGTGCTGGACAGTCTGTGTGTGAGCATGGTGTGGGAAGGACTGAAACATCTTCAGTATGTTTTGTGTTGCCTAAAGAAATATGGCAGATGCCTCCTTTTTCAGACCCCCAAATGCATGAAATTTAGGGAAAGTGATTAGCATGGCATCAAAGTTGACTGACTTGCTATTCTAAGACTTGTTTTAAAGGCTATTTTCTCTCTGTGAATGCAAGAGAGCCTTTGGAATACTTGTAAACTAGTAAATTGTGTGGTAAAGGGGCTTTGTTACTGATTCATTCAAAAATGGGTCATTACCCTCTCACGGTGAGGGGGAAAAGGTAGAAAAGGAGACAAATTATTAAACAGCTTCAGGGTTAAAAATTGAATTAGTTGCTTTTGATCTGGCATGAAACCAAATGTAGGTAACAGATTCCTCAGGAAGAGAGGTGGAGAAATCAGGAGCACTGATTATTTGTAATGCCTACTGAGTCAGAAGCAATTGCAACATAGGAATCAAGCCCTGCTGTGCAGGTGTGAAATTGAGAAGTCACACACATCCAAAAATACATTGAATACATCAGATGCTGCTGTGATTGACCTTATTTTGTGTACATTAAGCTTGTAACCTTGAACAGTAGGCAACGTGTTACAGGCAGTACATAGTCCTGATATCCACTGTGCAGTCCTTTTATTCTTTGCCTCAACAGATTGTTTCAATGGTTTGCCAGCACCTCTGATCCAAAAGTGACTGATCTTTCTGTCCAAGTCCCAAAGACCCTTGTGCGCTTCTGCTTCCATGTGTTCATTGCAACGTTGTTCCAAATCAAAGCCTTCCCTCTTCCCAGGTAAAGCACAGAGTGACAATTAATTCTGTTAGGAAGTCAAACAAAGACAAAAGAAAATGCACAGCAAATGCGTTTCCATTTTCTCAAAGCTTATTTTAAAAAGAAATATTGGACTTTTCCAAGCAACTTTGTTAGCAATCAGAAAGGAGAAAAACACAACTATTTGAAATATGGATATTTTCTTCTCATCTTTTTATCCACCATTGTTTTAGCCAATATTTTTATCAACTTTTGTAATTCAAGAGACAGTCTAGGTGGTCACATAGAGGAATTTCCAGCCCTTCTTGCTGGTTTGGTTCTGAGATCCCGCTGATCACAACCAGCCTTTCCACCAACCAAGCTTCATGTAATGCTTCCAGGCATGTTCTGTAGGATCAGGAAATTTTTTAGATTGAGTAGAGCTCAGTCCCACTTCTGCCTAGTTTAGAATTCCCACAGTCTTTGATAAAGCCTAAACTCCCCTGTTTGCATAATGCCAGGTAACCATGACCCCATCAGAGCACATGAACTTCCCTTTATATAGGCTGTTAAAAATTACCATGACTTCTGCCACCTACCCTGGGGAAACAGTTGTAAACAACTGGAAATTACTATTAATTGGCAAGATGTTCAGAAAAGAGCAGGAGCATTCCTGTGAAAAGTTCAAGAACAGCAGCAGCAGAATCTCTGCCTTCATGTTGTATCTTCTACTCTGAATTTCTTCCATTAATTATCCTACTTTTTGCATGGCAAGGATCTGTCAAAGAAGTGGAGGCAGAAGCTGTGCTGGCATGAAAATTTAGAATTTATCATACCTTTTTCTACAGTACACTTATCTACTTCTCACTCAGTGACTAAAACCTTGTACAAAAGAAACCAAACTGTTAGCATTTGCACTTCCTGTTGATATTGCCAGTGAAGGGTGTCCTATTAATTATCAGGTATGTGTGGATGTTCTCCTCTTTTTAGAAATAAATCCATTTCAATTTGCTGGTCTACCCACAGGACAATTTCAATTTTTTTTCCCTCTGCTACTATCAGCAATGTCTGCATATTTCACTCCTTTTCCCTCTCATCAGGCTATCCTCTGCCATTGAAGCAGAAATACTTGGAAGTGCTTCTTTATAACAACTGAATGCTTCAGTCATTTTTCCTTCCATGTCTGTCAGTCCCTTGCACTGGCAATGCTCCTCCAACCTTTTGATGGATCAGACACCTCAGTGAGCACAGCAGAGTGTGGTGAGGCTCCATCTCCTTTGCAGCGTGCATTGGAAGTTCCTATACTTCCAGGAAGTTCTGCCTCTTTCAGGTGTTCTGCTGCTTAGGATAGGCATAAATTGCCACACTGAGCTCAAAGTGGAGGCTGGCCCTGTGGATGTAATTGCTAACTCCTACTGTTACTTCCAAGTTAAAAATGTAGAAAGCTTATGCAAAGATCTGGAAAAAAGTGCCCGTTTCTAGGCTTGCCTCTGCCTATTTCTCTATACAATTGGCAGGATGTTGCTGTGTTTGAGCAGAATCTGCTTTGATTCATATCAAATATTGAGTAAATTATTTTAGCATGCATACTTCACAGTTTCTTGTAGCTGAGCATATGTCATCATAGTGCATCACCTGCTTATGAAACAGCTATATATCTCAGTTTGGTGACTGAAAGAGGTGGGAAGATGTGTTTCTCAGGTTCATCCTGGGGGAGGGGCAACCGAATAAATTCTCTCCATTTCTACATCTGTGGAAGCAGACAAGAGATATGAGAATCAAATGCGGATAAAGGGTAAAGAAAGAAGAACAACTAAAAATCTGGAAGTGGGAATAGATTAAAACAAATAGATTAAGATTGCAGATCCTATAGGCCATTCAAGGAGATATATGTAATCTGTAAAGTGTAACAAGACAAGCTTCATGGTGTGATTCAGGCAATTGAAGTAATGCAATACCCCTGAAATGAAGACAAATAAGAAACTTGTTACAAATTCACTCTCAAAACATCATCACAGTTCTGCTTAACATTGGATTCAAATGTCTAGCAGTTACCTTCCAACCCAGCAGCTCACAGCAGGCAAGGTTTCATTTGCAAATGTCATCATCACTACTGGCAGCCTCAGTGACTGCAGAGAAGCCAAGGACTTGTTGACGTAGTGTTAATTTAAATGGAATAAATTGGCCTAAAGAATCAAAGAAATAGCATGACCCTGTCACTGTATGCTTAAACACAGCTCAGCTTTTTGAGCATAAGCTTCATCTGTGTCTCATGGCAAAAAGCATAATTAAAAATCTTTTAACTTTCATTAAAAAAAAAAAAACAGGCATCTCTTGCAGGCTGTCAGCTGCAGGTAGATATCAATATGGTACCAAAATAAGGTAATCTGTAGCACTGCTTGAACAGGAAGATCAAACTCTGGAGCAAAGGAAGCAAGGCAAAGCACAGAAATAGAAAGTAAACCCTTCTTGCACCAGTAAGGGCAGACAGAAAATGTCATAGGTCTGTACACCTATCTTTGTAATCATCCAGTTTTCCTGACCCACCTCCAATTGTGCCATTCCTGGCTGCTACAGGGGGAAAATAATCAGCTTCTCCAGATCTGCAAGGGTTAAAACTCAAGGAGTGTTTTCCTGCTATTCTGAGTTTGTAGGGACAGGACCTATTTTAAATGTAAAGTTAATTCCACATTACTAAATAAGTTAGAGAAGTTTACTTGAACTTAGAAAGCGGAAATCTAATCTGAATCTATCTCCACATGCAATCGGTGCTCATTCCCACGCAGAGGCAGCAGGAGCTCTCCTGAGTGTATCAGGAAGTGTTTTCCTGCATTGTTCTGGAAGTGGGGAGAGTAAGGCTGTTTTCCAAGCAGGAATGGTAGAAATGCAGCAATGCAAACACTGGTAAGCAAACAACATACCTACTTGAGCTCTGCAGTGGATCTAAAGGATAAAATTGCAAAGACAACAGTCCACATGCTCTCTGGGCTTTCACCCACCACCTGGCAGGTTTTGGGAGAGAGCAGTGAAGCAGGTCCTCGAGATTTGGGTCAGTACCAGACTTCAGAGTGCTGGGAGCTAGATTTCTATATTTGCTGTCCTTTCAGAGATGGCACTAGGTCATAAGAGCAGAGCCAGGGTTTAGTTACGCAGCAGAGCATTGAGAGGAGCCCAAGTGCCTCAGACACAATAGCAGCACTTGCTGAACGCTCCCTGAATCCAGCTTACATCTGAATCAGAGCAGGCAAACAGGATGAGAGCAGGCACTGCACAGCTGAGACAGAAAAATAAGGTCTAATTTTTTTAAGACCTTTTTGACCCAGATGCACTCTTCATTACACAGAAACATTCTGCCTGTCTACCTTTTCCTTGATAGATAGTACTTGATACCATTTTTTAATTACTATTATTATTATTCATTCTCTGCTGCTGTGTAATACTAGACTGAGTTGTCAGAAGCTACGTTATTGCCCTGAGTTGGTACTTTTCAGTAGTGGATGAGCTGACTCCAATGTTAGAAAACACCTTTCATCTTCCCAAACTGTTTAGTGTAAACAAGACTTTTCTTGCATGTATGTGAGGTTTTTTTAATTGAGGCAAATTGCTGTCCAATTGCGCAGATCATGCACAAGAAATAAAAGTAGCAATATTGTAGGATGGAATTTTTAAGGGTTGTGTTTTGTAGGTTTTTTTTCTTTTGCTGTGAACAAAACATTTTTACACTTGAGTTTTTAATTAGACACAGTTCCCATTAGCTCAGATTAGGATTGGGATTACATCTCCTGCACTTTGGAAATGCTATATGATGACGAAATGGGCAAAGAAAAGGGAAGAATTAACACAAAAAAGTTTCATTGCATTTAGAGATCTGCTGAACAACATCTGAATGCAGATAACTGTCTTCCCTCCACCCCTGCTGATGTATTTGGGTTTATCAGCAGGAAATGAGTGTGTTTATGTATTGGGAGATATTTGTTTTAAATATTTATAGAGTGCAAAGTCCTTAGGCATTTACAGAAGGCTTTGCAAATTTATCATAAATTTTTTTTTACAGAGACCTATTTTGGTGATTTTTTTTTGGCATAATGCAGAAAGATTCTGTGCTCAGCCTCTGCATTAACCTAATGGCACTGCCTGGATTAAGCTGAGTAGGGGAAGCAATGACACAGTTAGAAGGAAATAGTACTTGGAACTCAGGAAAATCTGAATGTGAAGCAACAAGGGTGGAATTACAAAACTGGTATTCCAGACATTTCATACTTCGCTTTACCTCACCCACGCTTGCACAAACAAATATAGATAAATACGATTGCTCTGACCCTGAGTGTAGCAAAGGAGCTGGTGACTATAAGACTGATGATAAGGCACTGAGAAGAATCCATCTCCTGCAAATAACCATAAAAATGTAGGTATTTCTTTGCCTTGCTTCTCTCCATCTTCTGCCTCCAGATATGTTTCCCTTATTTATCTTAATAAAGATGCACAGGGCAAGGAGTTATAGATCCTTAAAGATAAGCACAAATGAGCACTTTGGGATACAAGGTAGGTATTCTGGATCATGTCCTTATTTGAAGGGTAACCTATTTTTCCATCCTTTGGTTTATTTTTCTGAGATGTATGAATAGGAGTCCATGTGGTTTTCTTTCCCCTCAGTCTGAGCAACTGTATATGATGAAGCACAGCCCATGAATTTTCTTTTCCTTTGTGTCTCTAAGGAGAAACAAGAGGGAAAGATAGTGTGTGTTCTTTGTTGCCATATGTCACAGTGAGGTATGTGCTCCCAGCTCTTCTGCCAGCTCTTTACCTCTAAAACAGCAGAAGAGCCAAAATATTGTTTCTCTCTTTGTGGAACACTGCTCTGCAGAAGTATGTGCTGAGGAGTACTTTGATGAGGCTCTAATACTCTCTACCATTTGGCATTTCAACATCCATGATATTTGGGATTCAGAGCTCTAAAATACTCACAGATCTCCTTGTACAACACCTTTGCCATAGGCGTTCTAACTCAAGGTACAAAATCTGTCTGGACAGGCTGTGCTCTGTGCCCACAGTCAATGAACAGACTGGGTGTTTCAGCTGCCAGGCCTCCAGTCCCATCTGTTCAGAAGCTGCTTATGTGGGTTAGATGCTGGTCAGACCCCTGCCCCTACTCCAGAAACTCCACATACGAAATGCCTGACAGATCAGCTTAAAACAAGGCTTGTGGTAAACAGCAAGATGCGTACGAGTTGAGATGGCTTATAACCAACACAGATTGTAAGGCTTCATTAATTAGAAGCTCTATTAATTAGAGAACTTTTTCTAAAGTCACAGTGCACTGTATGAATGTTATTTTTAACTTCAATTGTTAGCAGGATAAAAATTTAAGCTAAAAGAAGATTATAATTAGTCATGTTTCTGTACAGCATGCCTTCATACACTCTGTCACACCTGTTGACATTTAAGTTCCAAAACTCCTTTTTTGAACAAGACAATAGCTAAAAGGCAGATGACAGGAGGGCATGCAAATAGTAAGGATTATAGATGCCAAAAAGCCAGATTGTATACAGCAGGCATCCTGGGGAAAAAAAAAATGTTTGGCAAGCCACTTGATCTCTTTAAGTTTGTTACAGTGAAGAACTGCTTACAGATAGCCCCACTGCATTCACTGACACCTGCAAATAAACTATAAAAGGAGTTAATCAGATGAGACATAATTTGGACCCTGCCAGTCAAAAAGCAATAATCCTAACTGGCCAACCTCTGAGTGCCTAATGTCCTTGTGAAAAGACAAAGGACAACACAAAATATGACTTCCCTGCTAAGTTTATTGCAGTATTACCTACAGATCCCACCTGAGACCTGGCCTTTGTTGTATTATAGTCTGTACAAACAGCCTCTGCAGTCCAAAAAGCAGAGAATCCACAGAAATGGGGTTGGTGGTGTGCAGCCACAGAATGTGGGTATGTAATATGTAACCTCTTCCTGTAGCAGAGATCAGGGAGTAAAGCACTATACCAAACACAGGGCTGGCTGCTTGAACCATTGCATCCACCCTCCTCTCTGTTTGCATGGCAGCTTGTATTTGTGCTGTATGCACTCCTAAGTAAAAGTTTAGGGGGGACCATACACATGCCAATGGTGGCTGCAAATCATCTGAGACACAAAAAAAAGACAGCGGAGAGCATGTGTTAGACAAGGGAGAGAGATACTTTAATGGCTCTGAAAGGAGTTCAGTAATTGTTTATTTTGAGATTTGACTCATTGTGTTTAGCTACAGCAGTACAATGAGGAAGTGTCATTTATCATAATTATGTGTTCATCCTCAGGAGAGAGACATGGAGGTAATCCTGAACTTCACTGTTATCTGCTCGATTCACAGAATGCTTGGAATTAAATAGGAGAGATCAGGTTCCCCCTCTCTTGCCACCAGGCTTTGCTGTTAAAATGTCAATTTCAGCAAAGCTTCCTCATACAAAGATTGCTGAGAGTCACTATGAACCTCTCTAATGATGGTAGGGTTACAGGTGCCTTTTGTTTGACAACGTAACTGTGTTCCTTTCTGCAACCAGATAATAGAAGCAATTTTGGGAAATAAGAACTCTCATCTATGAGAAAGCCTAAGACTTCTGCTGAGAAATTGTTCCAAAACAAACCTCAAAGCAGTATTGAAGTAAAAATAAGAGGAGAATGTTTGAAGGCTTAAGTCACTATTTATTGTTTTTATTTTCTCTCCCCTTCTTCCAGTCTTTTTCTTCTGTAACCAAATATCCTCCACTGTACAATATGTCTTATTTTAGTCATGTGTGTAAACAGTTTTCCACTTGAAAAGAATCCTCTAGAGTACAAACAATATAGAGCATGGCAGGAAATACAGCAACTGGTGGTCTCAGTGCCATGGGGGGAAAAAAGTAGGTTTTGTCATTTCTGACTTATTAAGCAATTATAAAATGACTTCCAGACATCAGCTGAGATCATCCTTTTCAGCTCACTGGAACTTTGATTCACTTAGGTTGTAAAATAAATAAATAAATAAAAATAAGCAAACAGTAACAGAGTGCACAACCCCATAATCACTAATGCAAGATGTAAATGCTTCTCTTAATCTTTCTGAGCTCTAGGAGTACAGGGTGGTGTATCATGATGACAAGGCAGGGTTACTGAAGGGACACTCTATGCACCCTTTTTAACTCAAATGCATTCAGTGCCATTGAACAAAAAGCCTTAATTTATCTCATATGCAAAGCTCTGAATGTATGGCTTGCTTAATCATGTTGATGCAGACAATGTGATTACAAAGAGATGAAAGTTCTTTCACCTATAGCTCAACTTCAGGTCACATTAGATGTAAAAGTCAGAGGCTGGCTCCAAAATGTTGTGTGACATGAGACTTCTGTTGACAGCTGGGCTGGGCACAGAACGGGGAGACTCAAAGTGCTTTGAGTTCCCCTTGATGCTGTAGGGAATACAAGCAGCAAGGAAGTCCTGGCTGTCCCCACAGCCACCAACTTGAGGTCTTTGTTGATGCCACTTGAGAGTGCAGAGTGCAGGCACACAGCCGCTTCTGCAGTGCAGATCTGCTGATAACACAGGTGCTTCCCAGGTAGCTGCTGGCAGAAATGAGTCAGCTCAGCATCTTTGGACATCTGGCATTTTAGCTGGATAGTTAGGAAGGTCATTACATGTGTGGTTAACAAGTGAAATTGCATTGAATGTTTTGCCTCCAGATTCACGTGTACGTTGCCCTGGACTTAATGCAGCTCCATATGCACACAGCAGAGCAGGATATTTATAATGCCTGTCACTGTGATATATAAGCACTTATCTAACTTTAAGTGCTGAGCAAGCCAGCAGGACCTCCAGGGAAGCAAGATCAGTAGGCAGCTTGCTGCTGCACCCTCATACTGTGAATCCTTTCTACCAAAGGGAAGGGATGGTTAATGTCTGTGCAGAAGTCATATCCAGATCCAGCAGCAGGAGATGTATCCTGGGCAGCTAGAATTTTAAATATTTTGGAACTTGGTTGTATTTTTATTCAAGATCATGGCAGTCTTGTACTTCAGCTATTGCACTGCCTTGATGAAAAGAAAAAATGTAATTATGCAATGATTAATACATGTTGTGATTACAAGACCTGTTGCATTCCATATGAAATAATTGTACTAGAATAGTGTTTTGTCCTGCCTCTCCCCCTAGGCAAACTCGGTATATTTCCCTATAGAGTAAGTCAATCATTACAACAATAATTTCTAGATCATTGAAAACATTGTTACATCCATGTGATAGGGGAAAAAGGAAAAACTTACACAATATTTTTGCAACTGCTATAGTTTTTTCCCCAGTTTTCTGCATTCTAGGCCTATGAAGAAGTATGTATGTGACCGATCCTAAATCTGAGTTCAGCCCCACAAACCTTAATGTTGCTCTGCATGGATCACAAATTTTCCCACGTCCATATGTCCTTACATACTCTGTCTTCACAAGCAGCACAGCTACAGTGCAAATTTCTGTAGCTTTTCACATGACACAATTGCCATAAGAGGTCTGAGTTGCAAGGTAATAAAGCAAGGAATCTGTTTTTGCCTAAAGAAATTCAAGGCCAATTCTTATGCCAATGAATTTCAATTTTACTCTCCTCGTGTTAACCTAGAAACATCTTAGCATTACTGAATGTTTTTACAGAATCAGTGCTGTTCCGAAGTGTCTCCAACGTCCGAGACCAAAACTCTAATTTAAATTTTTTAAGTTAGACATTCGTAAGGACACCTTTCATAATACACATCTCTCATTAAGTGTATGAGTGAGAGACAAAGTCCTTTCTTTTGAAAATTTTAATTTTACATTTTAATTTTATATATGTCGCTACCATTAAATTAAGGAATAAGAGCTTGGATGATTATAACAGGCAAAATGTTAATCTTTGGGGCAGGGATGTGAGGCAAAACACTGCAGTCAGTGTCTAGGAATGCCTTTTAGAAGTTCTGAAAGTGAAGGGAAGCTTGGCCATGTGATATGAAGCTTGGCCATGCTGTATTATGCTGGACCATGCGATATGGAGCTAGGCCATGCAATATGGAGCTAGGGCATGCAATATTATTCTGGGCTGTGCGATATGAAGCTAGGCCATGCTATATTATGCTGGGCCATAAAATATGAAGCTTAGCCATATGATATGAAGTTAGGCCATGCTGTACTATGCTAAGCCATGCTCTATGAACCTGAGCCATGCTATATTATGTAGGGCCATGTGATATGAAGCTAGGCCACACTATATTAAGCTGGGTAATATTATATTATGCTGGGCCATGCTATGTTATGCTAGGCAATGCTATATGAACCTGGGCCATGCTATATTATGCTGGGCCATGCATTGTTATTATTATTATTATTATTATTATTATTATTATTATTATTATTATTATTATTATTATTATTTATTAATATTAATTATTTATTATTATTATTATTATTATTATTTATTAATATTAATTATTTAATTATTATTATTATTATTATTATTATTATTATTATTATTATTATTATTATTATTATTATTATTATTATTATTATTATTATTATGCTGGGACATGTGATATGAAGCTTGGCCATGCAATTTTATGCTGGGCTATGTGATATGAAGTTCTGAAAACAAAGGTAACTTCTCCATGTACTTCCCAAGTATTCCGCCTACCTGCACCCTGATTAATCTGATAGGCTAACTCTGTATGACTTGCAGAGATGCAGCAGAGACATAAAATTTTGAATTAATAAGAATTAGCCAGTCAGCATGTATCATTTCTAGGCCTCATGTGTTGCACAGCTGCATTTACAGGAATTATTAAAAAACCAGCATTGCCAACAAATAGAAATTTAGCAGTTCAAACTCCTATTCGGGTCTACCATGTCTGCAATTCAGCATGTATCACTCTAGTGTATGCAGACCTCATTCTACAGCTTTGGCGCAGTCATGGCTGAGTTGAATTAAGTTGTAACAAGCTCAGAAATAGGGATGGTAGTGTTTTGGAAGAGAAAGCACTTCTTTCTAATGTTATAACTTCAGTGTATGCAAATTTACTCTTACCATTTTGGAGAAGCAGAATTTAAGCTAGTGCCAAGATAAAGGTCTCTGCTGAAGCTCTAGACTCAGCCTTTCAGTTGTAGTTAGAGCTGTTCAAGGTGGGATAGAGGAGAGGCCATGAATATTAACAAAGGTTCTACAATATGATGTATTCAAAGGAGACAATTTTTTTCCTTTCTTGCCAGATGTTTTACTGCTATGAGGAATTACAAGCAAGAAGGTATCCAAACGTCTTTCAGATAAATGGTCTCATTTTCCTTTTCCTTCATAATAGTGTAAGTTGCTGTCAGGAAGTCCTGAAATACATGCTTGTCTGAAAGCCCAGGTCTCTATTATAAGACTTGAATGTAAATAGTAATCAAGGAGAGTTTTAAAGGGCTATTTAAAAATGTGTACAGACTTGGATCAATGAAACTCCCTGAATTTGTATTTAGTCCACTTTTCAGATTTCTGTTTTTGCAGATGAAAAAAAAAGCTCTGTTTTATGCTAAACTATTGAAAGGTAGTACTTCACATGTTTTACACTAGTTAAAATATCTGTTTCCCTCATGGAGCAGTGGATTACATGCCTTTATTTCTGGAATAGGTTTACTGTCACTATTTCCACTGAATTGTTTCTAGGAAAGGCATCACATAGGTTTTTCCTCTTTTTTCCATTCTTTCTTCATCTCTCTTGTTTTTTTTCCTTTCCTTTGGTTCTAGACTTTGACTTCAGATTCTGTTTATAGAGCAAGTAAAGCTGCGAAAGTCTGGCATTCTATTTTGTGTACCATTAAAATGTATATAAATGTAGTACTCAACAAAATGTGACAGTAATGGCAGTCCAAATTCACAAGTGTTGCTGTTCTGCACTGCAGTCCCAAATTCCTTGCAATTAAAACACACAGTATATAATGTTGCGTGACATACTCCAAATATTTCCATGTGTTTCTGTTTCTTAGAATTCTCACATGGTTCCCCTCCCTTATAACGGCTAGGTTAGTGATTATTACAGTTATTAGTGTAGTTTCTGGTAGCATTATGCTAAAATGTATCACAAATTCAATTCTGTTTAATGTAGGCCATAATCTCAAAAGATATTTAGATGCTGAACTTTTAGGATCATGGCCCTAGGCACATTGCAGGATGTACACACATGAACAGTAATAGCACTAGACACATTTCTGAAGTGCCTGGTGGGGTAGATATAGGATCAGGAGCTAGTGCTGCTCAAATTAATGAAAGCATTTATTAGGACTATGGTAGTAAATTAAGAGGACTGAATTAATAGCCCTATAATTGCCTTATTTGGGACACAGTTTGCAATAAGAATAGTTAGATAAAAAACAATTTAACTTTAATGCTTAGAGCTCCTGGATCCTGAGTTCTTTTGGCTCTTCTGATGACCTTACCCAGAGTAACAAGTCTGAGCTGACAGCTGGAGGCTTTCAGGTTCTCTGTAATTTTTATTGGATGATTACTAGAGATAGAAATCTGACAGCCTGAGGTTTCTCCTAATTTAACTTCTCAGAGCAGGTAAAGAATAGCGGAGATGCGAACTTTTCAGCTTCTCAGCCCTAATTAACCAGAAATCAGACCAGACACTAAGGCCTAAAGAGGCTGCCCTGGACTCAGCATCAGCCATAATGACAATAATTCATTTGGCAGAAGAAATCTTAAGTGTGTTTTTGATGTATTTACAGTCTATCATATTTGCTGCTGCAACAGTGATTAACTTGCACATTATCTACTAAGTGTCTACTTCTGCAGCTAAAAATTTGCACAAATTTGCTTGTTGTTTATTTCCATTAGCATCCAGTGCTGCTAATTAGAATTAGATTTTGATTACCATTTCTAACACATGCTTGAGACCCAGGCTAACTTATCACTCCTTTAGGCAGTGAGATCAGCTTCCAACCTTTCTGTGTTCTCAAGGGCTGAGTTCAGTTTAAATGGCTGGCTAAGACACATCCAGAATAAGAACGACCTGAAGAACCCAGAAGCACAAAACCTTGTGACTTTAGACCAAAAGTGTTAATCCTCAAGTTCCCAAACTTTTGACATTGTTAATCCTCTTTATGTCATGCCTATTGATGCTTTACAGCAGACAACAGGTACTTCTGTCCCTTGGCTTTCTCTGGAGGCAACTCACAAAATTTTGGTTGTAACCGTAACAAGGATTTTGGTGTGAACTCCTCTGTAATAGAAATAGGACTTGCCCCAGAGATATTTCATATGGATTCATCAGATCTTACTCTGTAATCTATATGAAAATAAACTGCCATGATTTTTAATGTGTGCTGGGATGTGCAGAACTAGGTAGTTTCCTTTGCCATCAGCTGGCACTGGTTTCTGCAGTGAGGTGTATTAGGCTACCAGCAATCCTCTGTGTCAGTGTTTCTCAGTCTGTGGCAGCTGCCATCTACAAATGGTTTAGGCACTCACAGTGAACTTGTCTGTCACTACACTGGATCAAAAATATTTAAGCAAGGTTTCTAAATATTCCACCCTCCAGGCTGAACCACTCTTCACAAATATTTTTTATTAAGTTTTGGAGAGCCTTTTTGCTTTGTTTTGTTTTTTTCCTAATGTCTATATAAGGGTAATAGCTCATTTTTAAATTCCCTGGAGGATTCCTCCTGAATGTATGCTCTATTTGCAGAATCCATTAGCCAAGCCAGCCCATGCTCCAGAAGGAGCCTCAGAGTGAACAACTAAAAGAATTACTATCAATAAAAAGAATATAATATTCCTTAAGCCTGCGAACACTTGCTTTCCTGGCAGAGGTACATGGTAGTTCATAAGAGGACTAGCAGGGGATTCTGGATATAAAGAACATTTGTGTCAGTAGCAGATGTAATTAAAGGAATCATTCTCTGGTTTAATGTTCACCTTTAGCACTGATTCTGTTGGGGTTAAACGTGGAAGGATATAAATATTGTACATGGGGAGAACAGCATCTCTGCTTGCAGACCAGCTGAATTGAAAACCACAGGGAGTTAGGTGGTCCAGATGAAAAGTGTTACTCTGAGAGGTGAAAACCATTCTGAGTATTGTGGCCTGGAGTTTGAAGAAACACACCCACCCACAGTGATTTGCAGGAATGGCTGTGTAGTTGCATGGCCAATCTGCTGATGAACACACAATCTTTAGTAGCTATAAAAGGTACTGCAGCACTTCAGTAGCTGTGAAGGAGTTAGCTCACAGAGTGGTATTTGCTGAAGTTCTCAGGAAAGCAGTAGCAGACAAAAGCTAAGAGAAGACTACTCATTTTTTTTTTTTTTAGTTTAGGAAACTCTAGACAAATATTAGTTTTATTCTTTGTTATTTCTCCACCCTGTTGCTTTCAGTTTGTTTCTTAATATCAATAAACTTCACCTGATATTAATACTTCATAGGAGACAGGAAATAAAAGACAGCTCAGCTGCTAGTTCTGCTGCCAGCTGTGTCTGTTTATCAGTGCTTCCAAATGAATCCACTAGATACAGGGATCTAAAAATGTCTTCTTCTTTCTATCATAATCCGCAGACGGCCACAAGTTTCTTAAATATGCCACTCATCAGCAGAGAGTAATTGTGACACCAATCCAATAGCCAAGAAAACCTCATTAGCTTTGGCCTTGCAGCTTTCTACAGCACTGCAAAATGTTAGAGATCTTCATGGCTTATAATTTTTTTCTTATAATTTTGGCAAAAAGTGCCACATAAGTGATCTCCTGTTCTCCCAAATTTGTATTTGGTTACATTTGGATGTCTTTAAAAATCTGTTCTTCAAAATTACTAGTTGTGAGCAAGACACAGCTGAATGGAAAACTGAAGAAATTCCTTTATCTGGGAGCAGAGAGCTGAAATGCAGTGTAATGACCATGTGCAAAATTGTATTGTTAAATCCGGCCTTGGTCTGAGCCTAGTCCTGATCCAAGGTCCTACACAGTGTTTAGTACTTTTCCACAGCACAGAGTTTTACTGGTGGTTTGGAGAAGAGCAAATGATTAATGCTAAAGCTGTGGTAAGGAATAAACAGATCTTACTCATACATTATGGAATTGTTGATGTGTGTACTTATTCTGGGAAAACCAGCTGGGAGTATAAACAAGGTATTGAATGTAGACTTGCCTCTTGATCCTAAGACCACTATCACTGGTAATCTTAATTCTTTTGTAAACATTAGGGACACATGGCACTCCTAGGGCAGAAGAATGTCCTTAAAAGGGTAACAAAAGGTCTGGATCCAAGCCAGAATGGGGTAAAAGTACACACTGTCTCCTTTGCGTGCTCTGAACTCCTTATTTTTTAAGAATTCCACCATGCCCAGAGATCTGGCTAGCTAGAAAATGTCATGGAATTACTTTCCACCACATATTCAAAGGTAGCCCAGCTTACAGAATGTAGTGCTGGGCAAAGTAGTGATGTCCTGGCATGACTGTGAGAATTATTTTCCTTGCAGAGGAAGATCGAAGGCATGTGTGGAATAAAAGTAAATGTAAGTGAAAAATAAATTCCTTTTGGGGAGGAAAAAAACCAAACTAAAACCAAAAACATGCAAGCAAACAAAAAAACCCAAACAAAACAAAAAAAGCCAACTAAAATAAAAACAACAACAAAAAAGGAAGAAAAATGGCTAAAGAAATGTGAACTAATTTGTTTTGTGCTCCTGCAGGGATTTTGAGACTTTGAAAATATCTGAAATGCTAGAGGTGTAGGGAGAAACAAGAATCACAAAATATTTTCTTGACTTGTAACTGTGAATCTTGTCCTAGTTATGATCATATTGTTTATCTGAGTCTTCTAAGAAATAGGATCTTTCTGCTTATGTATTATGTCCTGTTACTTTTACAGTGTTCCATCCCCTGCAGTCCTCCCACATGCTCATCCTTGTAAACTGTGATCAGTTCTTCATTTTTGTTCTAAAGTAACCAAATCTTCCTTATCTGCTAAAAATTAATAGGATAAAAAGTCAGCCAGCAGCCTCCATAATGCTACTCTTTCACAGTTCCAGTTTAGGTCTTCCTTTTCCAGGACACATTTGAGAACACGTAGAGCAGGCAGAAAGCATCAGAGGTCTCGAGTCATTAATGAACTTACTGGCACTCCCTGTGAGTGTTGAGACTGTCTGGTAATGTGTTGTCTTGTCCCACTCCTGTGTCTCCTCTCTTGTGTCCTATGCCTTCTATCTTGGTCACTTTATCTATCATTAAAAGTTGCTTTTCAAAGGGATCATTCAGTGAGCTGGTATTGCTACTTGGAACCATTTACTCCAGAGAAATCAGGGTCCCCTAGGCATGTCTGTTGTGGTCTAACATTGTAAAAAATTGAGTTCGTCCCTATTTTATCTTTTTGGTCTGGAGAGGGAGGAGCTTTTAGGGATATTAATCTTGCAGATAACATTATTACTGGCACTGATTTGTTGTGACCAAGAAAACAGAGTCTACCATATGGTGGTTTTCATTTTTTTTAATGTTCCACATTTTAAAACAGGTTTTAGTAATCTCAAGACTAAGTAATGGCTAATATGTTAGTTATGCAGGTAAAGTGTCACTTCTCATCTTAGAGTTTATGTTACTCAGAGAGGAAGAAAAAGTCTTGGCCATTATCAAGCCAGTATTGTAATCTGTATCTTATCATACTCTGAAGGGAGTCTGTGAATAGCTCCAGATTAAAAAAAAAAAAAATTAAAAAAAAGAGAAAAAGCCCTCCAACATTCTATAGAGAATCATGCAAAATATTAAGTTTTTATTAACAGATTACCATCAACTAATTTGTGAATGCACATGGAATAAAATGAACTATGAACTATATAACTATGAAATTCTGTTCAAGATACTTTAATCATTCACGAGAACAGAACAACTGAGACATCTAATAAAAGAAATCACTGTGTGGGGCCACACCCACAGGTCCATTTATTTGATATTACTTTTCAAAATGTTACTCATAAGAGAAACAATGAATAAAAATGTAGGTCTGGAATTGAACTGCTAATAAAGCAGACAGCTGCAGATAACCTGCAATGCTCTCTGACCAAAATGAGGCTCTTGTTATTATCTTTACAGTAGGGTCTTATTTGTGAAAGAGCAAGAAGTTCTTCACATAGAGAACTTATTCCCAAAGGGCCTGAGCTGGTTTCTGTTAATCTCTGCAGAACTTTGATGGAAATAAGGGCAGACCCAGAATAGCTGCTTCTACTTGGGACAAAACTTAAACATTTTTAGCACTGCATTACAAAAAACACATATTATCCTGGTTAGACTTGGAAAGCAAGAGGAGTCTTCTCTTTATTTTTCATGTTTTGCTTGCTGTTATCTAGGAGTAAATGCACAGCTGAATTTCTAGTAATGTCTTCAGACAAAGAAATCTAAAAGCTGTCAATTTAAACTACTGTAGTAATGCAAATCTGAGTTACTTTCTAGCATCGAATTATAGGTGCTTTAAGGAGCTAACGGTCATGCTTAAAACAGGATCATGTTGTCATTGCAGATTATTTTATTTTCATAAACTTTTCCTCTTCAGCTGTGAGACTGAACATTTTTGCTATTCCATAATTTTTCAACCTCTGTATAGAGAGATGAAACAGAGTATTTCTATGAAAACAAACTATTTATTGCTAAACAGTCAAGAATGTTGTTAATTATGTGACTTAAACAAATCACACCATTTGTGAAATATTAAGGTCTTTTATAAGATGATAATGGTAAATATAATTATTAAGACAGCCTTTGGAAAAAACATTAGAATAAATACTCTGGGAATGAAACAGTTTCTCTTCTACAGTTTGACACAGAACTTTTTCAGTCCTTCATCTCTGAATTCATAAGCATTAAATGTACACACAGCTTGGAGCACTTCACAAAGCAGAATGAATACATCTCATTTGAATCAATAAAGCTACTTCAGTTAACAAAGACTTCATTCTTGTTGGAGCAATCAAAATCTGTATAATGTTTGCTTTGATTACTGGACTGGGATAAGTTTTCCCTGTACATTTGAGCTCTAATTGCCCTGCCACTAAGAGGCCAGGTGAAAAAAGACTGAAAACACACAACTAGGCTTCCATTACAGGCAACTGCAACAGATTTCCTCTTACCTCTCACACACACCCTTCAGAAAATTGAGGGTTTTCCTACGAAAGCTTCTTTCTGTTGATAAAAAAAAAATTATCAGGTTACATGTTGGCAGGAATAAATGCATTCATGCATTCTGGGAAGGTACAGTAGGGGAGCTACTGGGGACAGTTGTCAGGATTCAAAATGAAAGAGGAAAAATAACCAAAAAACCACAAAACCAAAAAACCAAACACATAAAATGAGGTTCTTTGTTTTTGTTGTAGCTGGTTTTCCTCACACAGTAGACAGAAATGGGAAGGCCAGGGACACTGCCATGTATTCAAACTCCCATAGTTTGCTGAATGTGATCAGTTTTACCAAAACAGTTCATGCATGAAACTGCCAATATATTGAACTATACAGAAAACCTGTAACAATTAAAATTATGCCTTTTTTTTATCTAGAAGATAAATGAATGCTACAGAGATCTGTATATAAGTTTATAATATAGTAGAGCACTAAAATATTATGTTAAGAGCTAATTTACTTGGAAATTGAATTTCTTCATAGAACCTGCATCTTCTTAAACATATTTTGCCAGTGTGTTTTATTATTATTCTTAAATATTTCTTTCTTCATGCTGTCAGTTTCCTCCCCTAATAAGTTGTTTAATAAATACAGTAATTATAATTCTTTCTGTTTCTTTCTGCAAAGTGCATCAGGGAAGAAAATCCATAAAATAACACATGTCGTAAGAACAACTCAGAATATATACCTACAGAGAGAATTTGAAACAAGGATCCTAAAAGCAATTATTTTATTTTCTCATGGTACCTAAGGCAGGGAAAGCCCACAAAGGCAGAGGTGGGCAGTGAGGCGGTATTGAGACATCAGAGGGAGGGTTCTTGTGACACTTGTAAAGAAATTTCGTGGCATTGTACCCTGAAGGGGACAATCAGAAATTAGTACTTGGTAAATAGAAGAGAAACTCATGCCAGTTGGAACCAGATGATCCTGGGGCAGAGACTGACACCCCTCAGTCACATTAATATTCAGTTCAGAGGTAGATATGTAGTTACAATGCTACAGAAATAAATACCAAGTGGAGAGAGGGAGAATATAACACTGTTGTTCAACAGACTGAAATATTTCAAGTTATTAATGTCCCTCACCTCAGCCGAAGGGAAAAACCGAGGACACCTGGTGTAGAACGCTGCACTATCAGAGACGGGACTAAAATAAGTTTGTTCTCAGATAAAACGCTTAGATAATGAGAAGCCGTGGGACTCGGGCATGTTCCTAAAAGATTAATGGCTCATGGATGTGCTGCAGGGACGGAGGGAGCCGGAGCCGGAGCCGGCGTCTCGCATCTCCCTCTGCTGGGAGGCGCCGCAACCGCGCGGCGCCGCCGGAGCTGCCTTGGAGAAACAGCCGGGACAGCGCCGCTTCGGCTCCCGACAAACGCTGACAGCACGTCTTACTGATGGCTCTTTTTTTCTTTTTTTCTTTTTATTTGTAGGTGGGAAGCATTTTGATACTGTGTCATGCAATTGGCATAAGGAACATAGTTGGAATACTGAGCTTCAAGTGGTCACGAATGAGCACAGGAATTGCTCAGAGAATATATTCACCAAAAAAAAAAAAAAAATAAGGTGAAGAGAGAATAGATAAGAAAATTGTGATCTGTTTAGAGGCAACTCAAATGAAAGAAAAATCTCTTTGGCTAAATTATTTGGCAGTAGCTGGAGGACACGTATTTCAAAAATGGGCAAGGAGCCTAAGTCCCACTGCCATACAAAAATATGACATCCCTAAAAGTAAGTCTTAAACACCTTGAAGTTTTTACCTTTATTCCCTTTAGTCCCCAGCTCTAGCAGTATCCTCCTGTACAAATAACAACAGGATGTTATGCACAGTAGGATACAACAGTATAATATGCACAGTATCCAGCATACATATAGGAACAGAATTTGGCCCTCCTTTTAGTATAATTAGTTCAAGAAGTTTGTCTTCAGATATTGTGAAAAGCCAAGCTGTTCAAAAGAATGGCGAGTACAACAAAGTTGTTAATTGTCATAACTTTATTAAACAAATGAGAGCTGTGCACCTCAAAATGTATCAGAAGCAGGATATCATATGGTCTCCCAAGTGATTCAGCACAGTTCTGTAGTGATGGTTTGTTATGAGATGAAATGCTGTTTAAATACTTTTAGTGTGCACTATCAACATACATGCTGATCCATGGACTTGCTAGTATAATGCCAGGACTGAAAATTTAGCACACTCCATAGGGCATAAGTAAGGATGAACTTGAGAAAATCTGGTTCCATAAATACACGGATGAAGTAGTGATTCTGGAAGATGAAACACAGTCATTTTATTAAATTTCAACAGATATGAAAGAAATTTTCTTTGGACCACAGTTCCACTCAAATAGTCATTCTCAGCATAAAAAAAAACCAAAACAAAACACTCAGGAGTTTTTACTGGAAATGAGGCTGTGTTTTTCTTGAAATGTAAGATATCAGAAGGGTAGGTTCATTTGCTGATCCCCAGTATCCCACACAGCAACCACAGAGGAGGTAATTGCTTATCTAAACTGTGAGAGCAAACTGCAGTACTTGATAGCTTGGGGCAGGCATGTCAGTGAAGTGAGAGGTTTGTCACACACGTGCTTTTTGGATTGTGTTGCTCTGTGCTCTCATAAAATAAGAGCAGCATGGCAGAGCCTGGGGGAATGGCACAGCCAAAAGCAGGTGTGTGTGCCACATGCTCCCCTGAACTGCAAACAGCTCATGCAGGAGCATGCAAAATACAGCCATGCTCAACCACGCCATGCTGCGTTAGGGAGGTGGCAGTAGCTGAGAGCATCTTGGCTATCATCATCACCTGGTGGATGGCCTGAATCCACATCCCTTACTGCCATTTGTGTGGAAAATGAGTCCTCGGGTCAGTTGGCCAGAGTTGACAGTACTTGCCTAGGAACACAACGCTCAGTGAGAGGACTGGTTAGCAAATTCTTACAGGCAATTATCAAAGCACAGAAGAGGTTCTTCGCCTTGTTCAAACAGCATTGCTGACATCACAGCACACAGGGGACCCAGTAACACAGGGGACCTGACTATCTCTGCTCCAAAGTCACCAATGAAATTTTGAAAGCCTTTGCAGTGAGGACTGGGGCACTTGAACCACTAGAAATGGGTTTGAACCAGGTGGAACCAGTCTGATCTGGTTTGAACCAGATGGAACTGGTTTGATTGAACTGGAATCAAGTCTGAAGCTATTGGAATCAGTTTAATACAGTTTGAATTGTTTAGAATTGGTTTGAAGTGGTTGCAACTGGTTTGATCCCGTTTAACCAGCTGGATCCAGCTTGAACCACTTGGAACCAGTTTTGACTAGACTGAACATTTGTCAAAATTTCTTAATGGAAAGGGCTGCTAAATATTGGAATGGACTGCCCAGGGAGATGGTGGAATCATCATCATCCTCGATGGTGCTCAAGAAATAACTGAGCATGGCATTATGAAGAAGAAATAACTAGCCATGGTCTAGTTGACAAGTTGGTGAAAAGTAAAGGTTTTGACTCAATGACCTGAGAGGTCTTTTACTACCCAATTGGTTCCGTGATTGCTTTAGTACAACTCCAGATGCTTGGCCAACAAAATACACTAAAGTAAAATTTACCAGTACACAAGTTACATAACAATTTTTAATTGTTACCCTAGGTTTTATAATTGTCTGTTAGGGGCATCTAATTTAGAGTTGAGATTTCTTGACCTTACCTGAAAAACTAAGGCAATACGTGTTAGGCTGCTAAAGCCACTTTCCAATGCAGACTCTCTGACACTTGATATTTCTGTCCAAGTATGAAAATTGGAGATTGATACTTGCTTCAGATGAAGGGAATGGAGTGATTTTTTAGGACATTGAAGATGACAAAGTGATAGACTTACATTACAGGTACTTTTAAGTCAAACTTTTCAGTCAAACTTTTCAGACAGGATGGAAAATACTTTCCCAGCCAGGTTGTATCAGGGAAACAAAACAACTGCTTTTGGAATAAACCCAGGCAATTTGCACTTTCTAATCCCAAAACTCTGAATTACTTCAATCCTTTATCTCCATGTCAAATCTGAAATTTATTAAACTGGGATAATAATTCTGTTTATCTCAGAGGGAGAAAAATAAAGAGCCCTTGGACAGACTTGCTCCTGTATAGGGAAAATCCAATGTGGTGCTGTTAGGGATGCCCCAGACATAAGTGTTGTTTGTCAGAGTATATTGGATTTCTGAGAAAGCTCAGTGATGCAGATACATGGAGTACTCTTGGATGCCCTTTCTTACACATAATGGAGCATGGAAAGATTTGAAAACATGTTTTCTAGATAAGACCCCTATCTAGTTATTGGTTGCTGTTGCTTGAGCCACCTTCTCCAGACCAAGGTATATCCACTTCCAGTAAAAAGTAGTTCCTCAACACCTCAGGCTTCAGGACCTTTGTCCCTCCATTGTCCACCACACCTTGGGTACTGGGAAAAGACTTATTTTCTTCCCAAACTGAGGGCTTGTGGTCCCTGTGCCATCACTTCTGTCACAGCTGTAAACCAGCAATGCTCCCGCTTGCACCTACTCCAGGGCAGAGAGGCTGACAGGTTGGCAGCCACCAGGGATCCCCAGGAAGGGCTGCAGGGACATCATCTTGAAATTGGGATGGACCTATTTAATGAGGTCACTGAGCTACAAACTAGAAACTAAGCCTGGAACTATAGGTATTACTCCTGGGAGGTCCCAAAACATCAAAAATAAATTAACTCAAATTAATGGAGAAGCAAGCCCTCCCTCTCCTTTCTCTTGTGGCAAGAGATGTGCTTGTCAGCTGGTGCTGCAACAAATGCATCTTCTACATGTGACATCCTACAGAGGTCCCTTTTCCTGCCTCTGAAAAGTTTTCCCTGGAACAATGGAAACAGTAAATACCCAAAAAAATGAGAGACGCTCCCAATTCACAGAGTTAGGGTAAAACAGGCAAATAAATATCATACACGGGGACCTGTTCTGTTTACTATCTGAGCTAGGGAGCATGAAGTGAGGGATTGCTCTGGGGAGCATCTGCAATCAAAAAAGCTCCTGCTCAGGACTCACATTCTCCTTTGAACATGAGACTTTCCTTTTTACCACTTCCACAGCCTCAGAAAGTTAAATCACAGATTATGGTAGAGCCTTAATACTTCCTAGCCTGTGCTGTATTGTTTGAAGCAGATGGGACTCGCCCCCTTAAAAGATGTAAAACAGAGACGAGATGGAGAGATGGAGTGCTCCAGTTGGAGAGAATCACTGAGAGTTATTGGGTAAAAACCAGCCTGTTGGGCTTGAAACACAGCCTGCTTGGGGCACCTTCCAGCATGCCCAGAACAAAAACTGCCCCTTTTCCATGCTCTTAGCCCGTACAAAAAAAACCAAAAAACAACAACAAAAAAACCCCACCAAAACCCAAACAAAAAAAAAAAAAAACAAACCCCAAACAAACAAAGAAACAAACCACAAAAACCCAAAACAAAAAACCCAAACCAAAACAAACCCCCCAAAAATGAGGGCTTTGCTTTTCTGTTATACTGCAGCTTTATGTCAGCTGTTGTTGAGGAGAAAACACTGCTGGCCCACCACATCCTGAGATGGGAACAGTCTGGGCAATTCCCTGGGAAGGACATTAAAGCCAGGGGGCAGGTGGGACAGGGCGTGCCTGGGGGCACACGGCTCCAGCTGCCCCAGGAAACCCTCCTGCAGCATTTAGCAAGGCGGGTAACTTGTTTTCCTGTGTGGAAGGGACAGGGAGGGGAAGGCAAAGCCGGAGTGACTGGGAAGATCCCAGCCACGCCTCCCAGGAGAGGAATGCTCCTTGTCTCGCTCGCAGCCCGGCTTGGGGGAACTTCAGGGCTGGAGAAGGCAAGGGTCTCTGGAGTACCGTGGTGTGGGGAGAATTCCGGGGCTACAGCCCCTGGCATTGGTACAGATGGTGTGTGAGGTGCTGGGTCTGCTCATGACAGCCCGCCTTGGCTCTGCAAAGGGAAGGACAACTTAGAAAAGAAAACCCAAAAACAAATATAAAACCTACCAAAACCAAAAGCCAACCAACCAAACCAGCCAGAGGAATAAAAGCAAAAAACCAACCAACTAACCAACCAAAACTTAAAAATAAATAAAAACAAAAAAGCCATAAAAAGCAGCAGTAAAACCTGACCAAGCCCTGTTTGAGCAGTGAACCTGAGATGTGGGCACTGCTATGCTTCTCAGTGAGATTTGGTGGGCCAGGGGCAGCTTTTTGGGGGTGCAAGAAGGCTGGAATGATCAGGGCTGGAAGGGAGTGACCCCAGCCTTAGGAGAGAAGCCCTGGAGGGCAGATAGGAAGATGCTCCCCAAGGGTGGTGGGTTCTCCAACAACTCTCCTGGTGCGATCTCTCCCCCTGCCCTGCTGCTTGTGGGAGCAGACTAGTACCGCCCGTCCGGCATGGGGCTCCCCCATCCTGCATTTGGCTCCCTAAAGATGGTCCTGATCGCGCAGAGTCCTCAACCTGTGTGCGGGGGTATCACGGGGAGAGTCTGGGGATGCGAGAGCCGCGGGTGTCGTGGGGTCCGGCCGGCGCAGCCCTGGCTCCGGCGCCTGCTGCCGGCTGCCGTGCCCAGGTGTGCCGGGGCGGGGGTGCGGGAGCGTATGCGGGAGGGTGTGCGGGTGTGTGTGCGGGGTGTGTGTGTGGGTGTGTGTGTGCGGGTGTGTGTGCGGGTGTGTGTGCGGGAGCGTGTGCGGGTGTGTGTGCGGGTGTGTGTGCGGGTGGGTGTGCGGGTGTGTGTGCGGGAGGGTGTGCGGTGTGTGTGTGCGGGAGCGTGTGCGGGTGTGTGTGCGGGTGGGTGTGCGGGTGGGTGTGCGGTGTGTGTGTGCGGGAGCGTGTGCGGGTGTGTGTGTGCGGGTGTGTGTGCGGGAGCGTGTGCGGGTCCGTGTGCGGGCGCGCACGTGTGCGCACCAACATCTGCGTGTTGGCGGCCGTGCCCGCGGCTGTGCGCGCAGGGGGCGCGGGCGGAGGAGGCGAAAGGGGGCCGGTTCTGCGGCGGGTGGCTCCCAGCCTCCCCCGCCCCCTTCCCTCTGGGTCCGCTCCTCGCTCCGGCTCGCATTCTATCGCAGACGGCCGGCGCAGCCCCCTCTTCCCAGCCCCGGCCCCGGCTCCGGCCCCCGCCCACCCCCGGGGTGGAGGCAGCCGCGCCGAGCCGCCCGCGGGAAGAAAGCAGCGCTCCGCCGGCTCCGCGCCCCTCCGCGGGGCCATGCAGCGCCTCTGCCCGCCCGGTCCGAGCGCAGCCCCTCGCCCCTGAGCGCCTGGCGGGGGCTCCGCGCCGCTCCGCGCCCGGAGGTGGGACGGGGCCGGCACCGGCGGCACAGGAAAGCTCCGCGACACTGCCCCGCTGCCCCGGCCATGGGGAAGGGGCTGGAGGGGACAGCAGCCCGCTGCGGGCTGGGACTGGGATACCTGCTGCAGACGGTGGTGCTCCCCGCCCTGGCCGTCCTGGGGGCCAGCCGCCCCGGCTCCGCGGCGCAAGGTAAGGCGATGGATGGATGGAATGGATGGATGGATGGATGGAATGGATGGAATGGATGGAGAGGGGATGGGGCATCCTCCGCGTGCGGGCTGGAAATACGAATTTATGCCGTGATATCTTTTTTTTACTGTATTTGTGTGTGCAAACAGTGCAATCGCCCGCATGCACGACCCTCGCCGCGGTCTGGAGGGTCCGGTCGTACCTGCCGGGTCTCTAGGTGCTGAGGCTGGGCGGGACAGGCGTTTGCCTGCACTCCGTCCTCAGATGAGGCACGGGGAGTGGAGGGAAGTTGGGGCTGAAGGAGCCCCTCTCTCCGGGGCGGGAGAGCCCGGCGGTGCGCCCCGGAGGGCTGACAAGGTGCGTGGGAAAGGCAGGTGCGGGGCTGGTGTCCCTCCACAGCGGCAAAGCCGTACCCTGGAGCTCTACAACCGACGGTCAGTCTTGAACCCCCCAAGGCCCCCCATCGCCCTCCTTCTTCCTGCCTAAAAACGATACACCCGAAGGGAGTCACCCTCCTTCTGTGTTTATGTTTTGAGATTTTGTTTCCTCTCCCGTGTCGGGAATTCTGGAGTACATCTCGATCTGCCTTCCCGGTAGCCCTTGTATAAATTCCCCTTTCTAAGTGGCAATGTATTGCTTCTCAGTGCGTGTTTAGGGGTGTTTGAGAACATCACAAAGAGCCCTGGCTCAGTGTGACACCCACTAGGCGACAGCCACAGCAAGAGGCTTTTTCTCCTGTGAGCTGATGCTGGACAAACTTTTCGGTGCTTCTCTTCTTTCTTTCCAGGAGTTAGACCTAATGTGGAGATGTGTTGCTTTTGTAGAACACAGGAGAGAGAAAGAGACCTTGCTGCTGCATGTGGGCAGAGCTGCACATAGCAAAGATGTGCGGGTTGGTTAAAGCAGTTGGAAATGTCAGTTATATGACTAACAAGAGAAAAGGAATTTTAGACTCTTCTTAGTTTGTTTATTTTCCACATGTATGTAGCCATGAAGTAATAACATGCACAAGACTTTTGATTTGAAGTTACGATGCAATATTTTTTGAAAACTTCATTTTCCCCACATTGTGTCTGTGGAGAGGCACTTGTGAAAACTGCACAGATTTGACCCTGTGCTCCCACCCAGCCATTACAAAGTGCACTCTTCTGTGGCCTTTTTGACAGGAGAGCAGTGATGGTTGTTTCGATTCCTGGTGCCCCTGGCAGGCTTTCTGTGGGTTCTCCCAGGCATGGAGCTGGAGTTTGTTGCTGGTGGGCTGGATGCACTGATCACCATGTCTGTACATGTAACAGTGTTAATCCATTTCCTGCTGATACTTACTCCATCTCCTCAGAGTCATATTCCCTTGCTCATTAATTTCACAGGAAGATCAGAAATCTGGCCATGAAAAGGGGGTAGCAGAGAATAAGAGTACAAAAATCCTTTATGCATCGTGGCATGTTTCATCTAAGTCTTCCATATCGTTTCCTTTCACTGGTTGGTTTCATGTTCAAGATAAGACAGGTTTGATATTTTGTATTTAGAGATTTTTGTAGTACCATATGCATGTGGACCTAGCTGTCAGAGGTTATAGACCAGTCTGTGCCGATATAGATATATCGTGTCAGAGGGTGTTGGAGAAGAAATCTCCCCTCAGACAGTTGAACCTGGAGTGGAAAGCAGCCTGCTGGCTCTGCTGGCAGGACACAGGAGTTTCACATGACAGATGGCCTGAGCAGGGAAGAGAGGACCCCCTGCGTTTGGCTGTTCCAAAGCGCTCCTCTCGGTGCCACAGGGCTCATACCTCACACTCCCAGATGGTTCTTCCTTTCCACACTTACCCTCTGTGACACAATGCTGTGTGACAGAAATGCCACGAGGGCAGAGGAGCCAGGCCCCTGTTCCTACCCTGCAAAGGGCAATGCACGTGTGGGACCTGCCACAGAACACAGGTGTGCTCACCTACCCAGAAACGGGTGGAGAGCTCTTCAGCAACACTCCCCAGTGTGTGATAAACTTCCACAACAGAGTGAAAAATCCAGGGAATCTGTTTGGGCTATAGCTCTTTGTCTTAGACTTTTTTTTTTTTTCCACTTATACGTTTATTTTTATTGCTAGGACCAGCCAGAGAATTTGGGTGCAGACCTGGTTTTGGCATTTTTCCCAGAGCAGAGAGATTTTCTGATTGGTGCGTGCAGTGGAGATCTTCGTGTGTGTATACACGGTGCTTCAGTGAGGCAATGAATCAACAGTTTAACTATGCCCTCTTCAGGAAGTTTCCTCATCATATAGCACTGGGCAAAGTTTTCCCTCTATTCTATATATACATTTCAAAAACATACATGTTTCATCTCAATTCCCCAGTTATCTTTAGCTTTTGAAGCAGGCTGAGAAAGCCATGAGCATTGCTGGGACTTGTGCTTTCATAGCTTCCTTTTCCATTGCCTCGTAGAAGATGAATTTATTAACTGAGGGGTTGGCAGACCGACCCCCCCCTCACTCCCTGGCACGTTCATTATCGCTGCATCTCGGCGTCCTCCTGCGAGCTTCTCAGCCGACCTAAATGCACTTTTTGTTTTATGAGTATTTCTTATCTTCTTATCTGAAGCTGTCTGCGTATTTTTCCGCTGTTATCAGGGGAGAACAGGAAATGGCTGCAATGGTAGAGGCAGCCCTTCATTCTCAAAGCGGTGTGAATGGGGCCAGAGCGATTATCAAGCCAGAATCAACTGTGACCTGGCATTCACTGCATTTACTATATCTCTATGATAAGCTACATCAAAATGAGAATTCAAATGCTCCAAACTGTGCCCCTGCTGGGCATTTTGGTGCCATCTCCGTAAGAGCAACTTTTCCTTTGGCGCTTCAGTCAGCAGAGACTGGGTTTCAGCTGTTGTGCTCCCCTACAGCCTCCACACTTCCTGCCTCCCAAACTGTTACCCACTTATCCTGTGGCTCCCACCTTTTTATTGTGTAGCTGGGATGAAAGGGAAGGTCAGGTTATCTATCCGTAATGACAGGCATGGTTCAGACAGCTTTTGGGGTTTATTACAATGGTGCAAAAGATGGTAGAAAAGCTAAATGGACTACGTATTAATGAGGTTGTGTTTCATTTGTTCCTTTACAATAAAAGATTGCATTTTTCATGCTTAACCCCTCAAACTAATTAAATCAAAGTGATAATTTAAAAAGAAAACTGTAAAAGAGCCATATGTGCAGATATTTGTCTTGCCCCAGCATGGTCCGTATTAGCAACAGCAGCAGTTTGAAAATGCTTAGTGCAGAAAAAGTGAACTATAACATGTGCATGTACTAACCTTTTGGGGATGCATTTCCTAATTAAATATCTAAACACATCTTGTGGAAAAAAGGCAGGGAAAGGACTTAATTACCTTGATGCATCAGTAGACCTCTTGTACTTGATCATGCAGGTGTAATATTTGTATTAATAAAGCAAGAGCCAAGCAGTATTTTGTTGTGAATGGATAAGGCCCTTTGGAACACTAAGCTGTTTTAAAGTGATGCACTGTGGTAGATTTCAATGATGCTGACAAGTTTGAGCAGGATGTGGTAGCCTGTACTTGTTCTGAGTATCATTTTAATACTGCAGTGCTCTTTGCTGAAAGCAAAGCAGCCACTGTGTTTCCTTTGCTGACAGAGACGGAGTTTAGGCAGCATTAAAATTAAGTGGATGAATCTGTGCACAGAGGAGAGATTCCTCCCTGGAAACATGGGAGTCAGAATCTGAGCTCATCTTCCTCTGGCTCCAGGCTCTAGCAGCTGGTTGTGCAAGAGTTATGGAAAAAATATATAGATCACATACAGACTCCTCCTGATGGCTCTTCAGCATTACTGTCAGTGTTGTTTATTCCTCTGTACAGTAAGAATGCCAGAGTGCATCTAAACATTTCCACAGTTGTGCATGTTTGCACTTAATCACTTTGCATGGATCATTCACCACACAACTTTATTTTTCTTTGGTAATGGTCTTAAACCCCAGTTATTCACTATATTTTGGGACTAGCTTTGTGTATGACATCCAAATTCAGAAACAGGAAACGGCCTTAACCAAATTAAAAATATTTTCCTAATTTAATTTTCCAAATACAGTACATCTGAAAACAGGAATACAACTCTGTGCCAAGGCCAGGCAAATCAGTTCCATAGCTGGTCTGTGTAGCAGGAAAGGATAAAATGTGGGCTATATTTATTAGACATTTCTAGGTAAATATCTTGTCTTTTGTGCAAGTAGAAGAGAGGTGTTTCAAGGCCCACCCAGTTCAGATGAATGGGATACAAAGCAAATCAGTTCCTGTGGAAAATAAGAGAAGCCCAAGACAACTGACTATTTCTGTACAGTATATGACTAGAATTTTGTGCATAAGTAGAATACAGAGGAGAATTATACTTCAGAAATCAAAGCTACGTTTATGTCATGCTATCAGCAAAACAAGGTTGTTTTTAGTAACCTGTTTTATACTGTATGACTATATTTCTTGATTTCTGGTTCTTTCTGGGTTTTACATCACTGGGCTTTCGAGGAATCTGTTCTGGATACTTTTTCTACAAAAGGCAAGAAAGTTACTTTTGCAGTGAATCGAAAAATATGTTTGAATTGCTGATGCAAAAGGGAGTTCCTGGGTAAATTTACATTGCTTGGACTAGTGAACAGTTTGCTGTGACTTAGTCCAAGAGAATTGGGTCCATATGAGTCTCAGACTGTTGGTTTGTCATTGACAACATGTTGCCGGAGGCTATCTTTGAAACTAAAGTATAATCATGGATGCTCTGCCTATGCAATGCATTTCACATAACTGTCTATACGTCCCTTTAGGAAAAAATGGCATTGTCTTTCCTCCCTTTAGGGTGGGGAGAGGGCTGTGCTGGTTTGTGAAGTGCAAATCTCGTTAGCCACCCAGTGGAGGTATTCAAGTCTAGCAGGCAGCGATCTTGGCAGCGGTGCCAGTGGAGCAGTAATTACAGCGTCTGTCGTTTGCATCAGCCGGCTCTGCTGCGCATTCGGCTCCCAGGTACCGAACAGCTTCTCAAGTACGAGTCACTCAAAGGAAAGGAGTAAAGAGACGAGCTGTGGTTTTCCAGTTGGCCATCACCTCCATCAGCACAGCGTCAGGATAATGTTGTGCAGAGGCACAGTTCAGTGCCGGCTGCTTCCAAGGACTGAAGGAACGGTGGTGTTTTAAGTGATTTATTGTGTGTGCTCAGTACAGTCCAGTCTCAGGAGCAGGCACCCCTGGATCTTTCCATCATAACATTATCCAAGAGGCAATCTGAAGGAAATGTTATTAAGTCTTCTAGGAGGCAAACTGTATTCCAAGAAACACTTAATTTGCATCATTTGCAAGCAAGCATTTGAAATTATGCTAAAAAGGGAATGTTTATAAGGAACTCTACACAGAATAAATAGGAGCAACAAAATTCCCCTTGATTTTGAGCATATTTCATTCCCCTGTGTTTCAATTAATGGGGTCATCTGTAGGTACTCCAGCCCCCAATTCCACTGCTGTGGTGGAGAGATGATTTATTGAGTATTGTTGTTGGGTTTGTGATAGGTTGTGTTAAGTATTTTGCAGAAGATCCAGTGTGGCTATTGTATTTAGATTTATCTTTCTGGTGTGAGGATGTAGGATAAAACTGTGTGCACACTAGCTGGAGGAACTAAAGGAAAGCCCCGAATTGTAGCTATGTTCCAGTTTTTGACTCAAGGCTGGCTCTGGTTGTTCAAACAACACACACAAGTGAGGTGCAGTGAGTGGGAGCAGTGGGCAGGAGCTGCCAGAGATTTTCCCAGCTCGCAGTAACGTCAGAAATGCTTGTATATAGCATTCTCCCTAGGTAGTCATCACTACAACAACTTCCTGTTTGCTTTTCTGACTCCATCCCAAATCACTTGGATGTTAAGCAGGAAATATGGGATTTCCTCCCAGGTCATCAAACACCAGGATTTGGGAAGTCCCTTTAAAGGGACATTATCTAAAAGTTTGGGCTGGGAAGAAAGAGCTTCATGCAAAAAACAGTCTCACTTAGAAATACCCTTTTTATCAACATAGAAAATCTAAGGGGAAACAAAGGAGAAAAAAAGATTCCTTTTTGCTTATTTGCTCAGGGGAGGTTGGAAAAAAGGGAAGAAATCTTAATCAAAACCAGAAAAGACTCAGTTATTTTAGAGAAAAGGTCAGTAAAGCCTGTAATATTTACCCTACTGTCAAACTATTTGTATTTATGCTCTCTGAAAATGGGTTAGGTGTTCAGTGAAAATTAAGTTAAAAAGTTGTGAAGTCTTCTGAAAGCAACGTTTTTTATTTCCATTTACATTTTTCCATGTATTTCAACCAGCCTAGTGAAAAATCTCACTGTTAGACTTAATTTGCACTCCTGGTTAGCACTGGTTAAGGAATATATTTACAGTGCTCTCTAGATCTTACTGTTTTGGATTGGGTGTGTTTTTTTGTTGCTTTTTTTTTTTTGTGGGTTTTTTTTTGGTGGGGTTTGGGTTTTTTTGTTGTTTGTTTTTGGTTTTGGTTTTTTTTTGTAAATCACACTGACTTTACTGTGATGCAGATTGAGATGGAGACTCAGATTCTCAGTGTTGCTAGACATGACCTTATTTCTACCAGGGAGTGTCAGGCAATGCTGAGTTTAGGTACCTTTGCTGCTCCCTGAATACAAGCAGTGCTGCTCTAGCTTGCACGGCAGCCCAGCAGTCCCATCAAGGCAGGGACACCTCCCCTGTCAGCATGTGGTGCTGCAGTGCCTCAGCACCTCCTCAAATTCTCATTTTCCTTTGTTGTGAGTCCCACACAGGCAGGATGCTCCCACACCCAAAAAAGCTGTGCATGCTTGTCTCAGTTGGTGATACCTCCTGTGGGGAATATCTGCAGTTGTGTCTTTAGCAAAGCTGTGTGCTCGTGTTGCTGGACATAATGGGAAGTTCTTATTTGTAACATTGCCTTAGTTGTTCAATCTCTGTTTTGCTGGATTTGGAAGCTTGTTTTATTTATCACTGTTTGGTGGAGAGGTCTGGGGGGAATTGCCTAAGCGTGCAGCACAAGTGTGTAAGGGAAAACAAAAATATGAAGCCAAGACTCTGATGCTGCAGTCCATTCTTTTTGTTTGAAGAAAAAGGGGATGCTGCAGAGGGAATGCTACATTGAGAAGGTTCTCAGGTACTTTTTCAATGTCAAATTTCTTGAGTCTCACTGATGGATTCTTTACATCTGCTGTAATCTAGAAATATGTATAAAAGGATGGTGTGGGTTAGGAAT
The DNA here is from genome assembly GCA_003676055.1 of Chloebia gouldiae. NCBI lineage: Eukaryota > Metazoa > Chordata > Aves > Passeriformes > Passeridae > Chloebia > Chloebia gouldiae. Next base: position 1,275,621 of record QUSF01000025.1, read on the forward strand.
GGTACTCCTCTGTTTAGTATCTTCCATTGGGCCCCCCGAAACCATATGATCCTCACTCTCTCCCTCCTCCATTCCCCCCTCTCCTGAGGCAGGATGGTGAATTGGAGGCACAAAATGTAAAGATCATGGGTTGAGCTAAGAACAATTTGCTGGGAACAGCAGTTAGATAAGAAAATGTACAGCAACAATACTGATGACAGAAGATGGGAGAAAGAGGCGCATGATTCACATGGAAACTCCCTGACCACAGCAATGTCTCACCCTCCCTCTGCCACACCACTCAGACTTGGAAGAGAGCCCTTCACCTCATCCCTGGAAAATGAAGTGAGTTGGCACAGTATAATCTCATGGTCCTAGCCATGCCCCCTCCTGGCTACTGCAAAAATTAACCATGTGCTGGCCAGAACCAGAACAAAGGAACAGGCAAAAGAACAGGGACAGGGATTCTTCCTAAAAGCTCTGACATTCTGGTGCAGGCAGTTTGGAAAGATTTGCTTTGCCCAATGCAAGCCACAGTGTTATCTCAAATTTGGAAGGAGGAAGAGCAGATCCAGGGCATGGCTGCAGCACTGTTGTAAATGGAATAAGGACTCTATCCTGGACTGTTTTGTTTCATTTGGGTTTAATCTGCAGTTCAGGACTATGTTATTCAACTGTACTTCATTCATCTGAATGAATGACTTACGCTCCAGAGGACCCTGTTGCCTTATGAGTTATAAAAGCTATGAGGTTGCCTTGGCAATTAAATCAGTATCTTTTTTCTCTTGTTGCAGGAACATTTTCAACAATAATGCTAAGGAGCTCAGATAGATTTCACTGGCCTGGCAACAGCTGAGCGTTTTCTTGTTAGGTAGATTTTGCCAATCCCTTTTTAGTTATTTTCAAGAAGCAAAGTAGCTTTATTTCTTAGTCTTATATTGAGTGAGAGGTTGAAATGTTAATCTCAGTGGATTAGCGGTGTATCCTTTGAGAAAAAGGAAAGCTTGCGTTCTTCTTGGTCCCCTGAGTGCTGGATGCAATTGTTTGAGAAGTCTTGAATTTCATCAGCTGGATACAAGGAAATGTGCAAGTAAGCCTTGAATAATCTTTCAGAAGAGTTTGACTTTGTTGCAGCTGTTTTGGAAACTTGTTTGAACTGCTGGTTGTTCCCCAGGTGTTTCTTTGCTTGATTTTAGTGCATTTCACATGAGAGAGTGAAAAGGGATCACCACAGGATTATTAGTAATTCAGAGCTTCTTGGAGAGCTATATTCCAGCCATCAATTTGTTAAAATAATGGCTGGAATATGAATTGCTGCACTTTTATGATATGGTGTATCTATTGTTTAAATACATTGCTTGTCTTATCCACTCCCAGCATATGTGTTTATACTGGAAACTTTACATAGTGAGTGAAAATAAGAATACAGTCTCACTGAATGAGGTTAATTCCAGTTCAGTCATACTGAAATCAAGAAGTGTGACAGAACAGCAAGAGAACAGACTGATTTTGCTCTCATGGGCACTGGATATACCTACAATGATTGAAGTCAGGAACTTATCAGGAGTAATTCCAAGTACAGATGTGCACACTGCCTTAGTCTGAATGATTTTCTCTTTCATTAGTCTATCTCTAAGTTTTGCCAGTTGCTCATGGAGTCAGCACAGATGTATTCCTCTTACCTTTCCCTTTTCCCACAGTTTTATGTCTGTTGGGGTGCTCTGCAGCTCTATACATACAAAAGATGATGTCTGTTACTAACAGCGAGTAGCTGGGGCTAACAGGCAAACAGTGAGATGTCCGGACTGAGATTTCATGTCTGCACTCAGATGAGACTATAGAGAAATCTCTGCTGCATGATCTTCTATTCACAGGATAAAACTCTCTGGTGCTTTCAACTAGAAAGAGATACATTTCCTCTGTTAAACTTGGCCACTTAATCTGAAAATGAAGAATCATTTTGGAAACTAGAACTCTTTCTGGTTAAGGAAGGGATCCTTAATTACATGAGGAAGACTGCCATTCTACAAGTGCTGTTCACAGAAAATCTTGCTGAATTGTCTCATGAAGTACTTGTATTCCTTGCTCAAAGGTTTTTAGCCCCAAAGCTGCACTATTTTTTGACAAATCATCATCCCCATTACAAATTCTTTTCATGCAGACATTCCAAACCTTGCTTGAGGGGCTTCCTTTCTGCTTCCTCACCAGCTTTTGAAGGTGTGGGTAACTTTTTTAGTTTCTTGCTCAAACAAAAATGCATCAATCTTCTTATGCAGCAAATCTCTGCTGGAAAGAATAGGACTGCAGGTTTTCCTTTTCTTCATCATGCAAAATAGCTGTACTCTGTTGCAAATAGGAAGTTCCTAATTTCTTATTAAGTAACTAGAAAGTTTGTAACTAGAAAGTTCAATACTGGGACCTGTCAGATTCACTATCGGTTTCTTTTTGGTTTTTTTTTAGATATCTAATATTTATACCAAAGATAGATTTATTTGGTACAAGGCCAGGTTATGACCACCACCAAATGCAGCTCCATTAATTTCAGAGCCAGAACATGCCAGAAGCTGATCTGCTTCTGTATTAAAAATGTGTTGACACAGTAGAGTGAGACTCTAGGATGAGCAGATCTTGATCTCATCTTACTTGGTGGCAAGCTTTTTCCTGACACTGTTTCTTTTTTGCTTTGGTTTTTTTTTTTTGTTGTTTTTTTTTTTTAAGCTAAATAATTTGAATAATTTGGAGGCTTTTCATTTCCTTCCATGTAGCAATGTGGCTCTCTTGTAGAGAGGTTAACATGGTGTCTCACTTGGAAACAAGTTGGTGAGATTCTTTCAGGTAGACTTTTCTTTTTGCTTGGCTTTTTGTTATGATATTTTAGATAAGAACACTGACAGCCAAATGTCACCAACTGTAGGCAGATATTCATGTAAATATTTATTACACACAAATGTGTGGCAATTTCCTGCCTTAACAATCACTTTTGAACTAAAGACCTCTGCCACTAAAAGCATGGGCTTCGAAGTTTTAGGTTAGAAGTGCAGCCTGGTAGCTGGTAAGAAAAGCAGTTGTTATCCTGGTGCAAGCAGTAGAATGAGAAGTGCCATATGCCTTTCATGAGCAATCAAGAAGGCAAAACTGCTCAGCTGCTGACTTTTGTCCTTTGCTTTCCTGAAGTATTTCTGTATGAATCTTTTCCTTCCCTCCACCTTTCCAAAGTTATATATTTATTCCTTGTAGTAAATACGCCTATTAGATAAAACCTTCAAAATCTTAAAAAAAAATAAAATGCCTAATTTAATTACTTTATAAACATTTCTATAATTCTGTTGTCTCAAGAATCAAGTTTTAGATTTGCATTTATGAGAACCATTTGCAATTGAATTTAAGTGGCAAAACGACTTCGTGTGGATATTAATCTGCTTTGTTTTACTGATCAGCTTATTTTACCAGTACTCAGTTTCATTGCCTTTTTTTGTTTAGGGAAATCAATAGATAACAGTATTGTGACTGAATTTACTTTCTGTATAATTATTTTCACTGGATTGCTTGGGATTTACTCACTGCAGCAAGGCAAAGAAAATTTGGTCTTTTGTCTTTGAAGTTTTGTGTTCACTGGTACCAATGCAGAACATATTTCATTTGTGGAGGCCAGGCTGAGGTTAAGTTGGTTTTAAAGATAACAGTAGATTCCTGCATCCTTGCATTTGTTTTGTATTTGGTGACAGTCACTAAATCAGGGGAAGGAATGTTCAAACAACACACTTGAGGAAAAGTGATTTTTATAGAAAGGGCCCATTCCTGCTAATAGCCAGTAACTGCACACAACCTCACTGACATTAAAAGTCCATTAGCTAAGCCAAGTTTAAACACCAGCTGATGCTATGTCAGCTAAATGTATATTGGAATTTTTCATGTAACACAGCAATAGCACTTCTGTACTTTTCCTAGAACTATGTACATTAAGAAAAGCAAATGTCATCTGATAGTAGTAAGATGAAGAGTTCACATTAAAGTAGGCAGAATTGTAATCAAACTGAAGTCACCATCTGGTTGCATTAATGAAAAACAAAAATGGATACAAGAAAAGCAGGGAGTGTCAGGTTTCTGAATTAAAGCTAGATTAACAAATGTAGTGTACAGGCTTCTGTAATACAGGATAAACACAGAGCTCCTTATCTGCTTGGTTTTTTATCATTAAATATAATATATTGTTTGATAAGTTTATACTGAAGTCTGTAAGAGACACTCTCATGTGGAGCACTGGGTTGCCATGGAAGGAGGTTGTTTCCTGCCTATTTAGGAAATATGTCTCATTAGAGTAGTGTGAAAACCTTTAAATGTGTCAAGACAGTGTGTGTATCCTGTGGGCCGAAATTCTAGTTAACCAGTGGCACAGCAAATAGCATTCACCCATCTCTGTGTATCAATAAAAGGGTTGAAAATTGTGTTGAAAAAACAGTGTGTGTGCTTGGTATTGAGAAGTGTTACAGGTGGGGCACTTACTCTTCGTCTTCAGAAGCAACCAGCAGGCTGAGGTCCCAGTACTGTGGTCTTGGCACTCCGAGAAGCACAGTTAACCCCTTGTTTGGCTGTGGCTGTAGTTCAGAGAAATCGCTTTGAAGTCTGCCTTGGAGTAGACCTTGTGCTCTAAAGCCATAGTGGAGAGAGGCAAGGGGTGGCTTAGTCAATGTGAGAGCTGGAGCAGGGGCTCCTTAGTCACTCCCTGACCCCCTCCCAAGCCTGGTGCAGGACTGCAGTCACCCCTGATGCCTCTGCTGGGTCATTATTAGCTGTCCATTAGCGAAGCCTTGTGCGAGCAGGGACTGGAGCACAGCTAAAATGCCCGACGTGGGCAGACAAGCTCGCTGCAAATATTCTGTGGATGTATCTCCCTTGCACACTCACCACGCCGTGCTGGTAGTGCAAAACTCTCCAGCGTGTCATGGGGCCAAGCCTGATTGTTTGTGTCTGCCTTGCTGGAGGAGCTGACATCAGTAGTGTGCCCAGAGCAGACTGTGTGTTTGCAAACCACAGGGTTTAAGGAGAGTAATTAAATTGTATTTTTCCCCCTTCTGGAATATAACATGTAAACATATTACTGAACTAAAGCCTGGTTTTAATTACAAGCAGCAACTTTTTCATGTTGACAGATTTTCACATGGAAAGCTTTATTGAAAATGAGAGGAGACCTTTTTGCCATCGTTAGTTCTTGCTGCTTAGTGCTTTTATCAAGTACAGTAAAATACAGTTTATAATTAATTCAAAGCTTATATGGACATGTTTAATATAATTACCAAACAAAATCCTGTTTACTGACATATTGCTTGTGAAACCAGCCTGAATAATCTGGTCTCTGGCACACATAAATCAGGCAGTAATAACAGCTGTAAATATTTCATAATATACTTAGAGTGCTTTGATTTTAATACTGAATCCACTTTTGCGTTTTAAGGATAAAACATAGGTCAAAAATTACTTTTACCATATGTGCCTTCCTAATCTCTTGCACTATTTTTCTGAAAGTTATTTTAAAAAAATCATTATTGTATTTTATTATAAAAAAGTAAATATATAAACATTCATGAGCTGGGAAAATTATGTAATTAAATTATGCTAGAGCTAACAAAATGACGCCATTCACATTGGCAAAGGACAATTGCTTCAATACAAGCATGAATATTTTTCATTGGAAAAGGCATTACTGTGCCAATACTCTGTCTTTCTCAAAGTTTTACTATTTTTATCTGTCTGGATGTTTGTGTGTTGTACACTAAGCCTGAAGGATGTGCATAAAGCACTAGGAGGCAGCTGGTTATGCTGTTAATTCGGGTGGCCAAAGGGCTGGGAAACCAAAGGTGACCAGGAGCCAGGCTTGTAGTGGACTGCTGGGGGATCTATGATACTGTGTTATACACTGGGCCCCCTCTTTCTGGGGAGGCTTTGAACTGGTATTTAATAAAAGGAAAAAGATTTGACTGATTATCTGGCTACTGCACAATATTTGGGCTTCCATGAGGTTACTAAATCCTCTTTGAGAGCTCAAACTGTGTGTGTGGATTGTCCAGTTCAGAAAAGTGCCTCAAAGGTTCAGGAAAAGGCTTATAATTATCCCTCAAGTCATTTTACTGTGCACCAAGAGAACTTAAAAAGTAGTTGTGCAAAAGACAACATTTTGCAGTTTTTGATTACTTGGAATTTTTCTTAAACTTCTAAAATAAAATAAGAAATCAAGTAACTAAAGTATTATTTAGAAAGGCAAATTTGAAAGCTATCCACTTTGGGAATTATTTTACCCTTGTTCTGCAGTTGGATTCCTCTGCTAAAGTTGACATAAATTTTCAAATGTTTCTTCTGTTGAACTCTCTGAAAAAATCATTAGACTCCAAAACTGTGCCAGGATCCTCAGGAATGTTGCTTCCTACAAGCTATGAACCTCTCTATCTTAGGATCCCACCTCCTAAAATAAAACCACAACTAATAATTGCTATGAGGTAGGAAATGGCATTGGGATATGTATCAGTGATTCTTATTTTTTCTCCCTGCCTTCTTGAGGGAATACATAAAGCCTGTTTGTGTAAAGGGAGCTCCTTGGCCTTGCTTTTAGATGGTCAGTATTTTAAGATACATCAACATATTTTGATCTTTCTAAAACTACAGGCTGATATTTGTGATCAGCATTAGGTGTCCCTATCATCATCCTACAGGCAGGCACCTAGGGGTTCCTGGATATGATCTGCAAAGGTGTTGCTGCAAAGTATTTAGCAAGTCACTCTCTCTAGACAGATCAGGCATTCTTGAATGCAGTACTTTAATTTTGGAAAGCTGAAGTCCCAATTCTTAACTTTCTGTAGTATGAGACTTGCACTGAAGTCTGAGTCATTGCTGGAGAACATTGTAGTGCGTGAACAGTATTAAATTGCTTTTGTTGTGTGTATGCACAGGCTGCATCCAGACACTGTCATTGGGAAAGTTACTAAATATATATAATTAAGTAACCACAAGGAATTTCTGGACTGAAATAGCTTATGTAAGCCTATGTGTTTCCTTTCCACAAATCCAGCTTAAAGCTTCATGCAAGTGTCTTGTTAAGGAAATGCCTTTCTGCCCATGAAATATCATTTGGAAAGATGCTCTCACCTGCCAGAGTACAGAGCCTTACCTTGCAATAGTCCGACCTTCAAAAGTTAGTGCTTCTGACTGAGGCTGTTTATCAAATGCTGTGTTGTTTCATATTAGATGATGTGACCTTTAGATTTCAGCTGCTGCCATAATTTAATTGACAGCATGAGCCCTCCTGTAGGAGCCTGTTGTTGCTTAACCCAGCAGGTAGCAAACAGCACACAGCCACTGGCTCACTCCATCCCTGCACTGTGGAATGGGAGGAGAGAACTGGGAGGGGGCAAGCAAAATTCATGGATCGAGATAAAGATGGCTTAATAGGACAGAAAAGGAAGAGAAAATAACAGTAATATTTTTAACAGCAATTAAAACAAATAGAATATACAAAACAAGTGATGCATAGTGCAATTGTTCACCTGCTAAGTGATGTCCAGCCAGTTCCCATGCAGCAGCCTCTGTCTGGTTTTCCCCCTCACTTATATACTGATCATAACAGGATATGATATGGAATAAACCTTTTGGGATCAGCTGGCCTGGCTGTGTCCCCTCTCAAATTCTTATGCAGCCCCAGCCTCCTTGCTGGCAGGGTGGGGTGAGAAGCTGGAAAATCCTTGACTCAATAAACACTGCTCGGTATAAACACCTGAAACATCACTGCGTTGCCACCATTAGTCTCATCCTAAATCCAAAATGAAGTGCCATATCTGCTACTAGGAAGAAAACTAATTCTATCCCATCTGAAACAAGGACAGAGCCAAAATTATTAATGAAAATTTGTGCAATGCCAGTTTTTCATGCCTCAGGCCAACAGATATGACTTGAGTGTGTGAAGACGAAGTAGTTGTGACAGTGTAAGTCTGGAGTTCAGGAAGGCCAAGGATGTTTTCATTAGCGAGGAAATGGAGACCAGCTGCTTTTTTTATGCTTATAAATATATATTGTTATTTAGGTACACAGGTAAATTGTGTGTGCTGCTTAGCCCCATCTGTTCCCAATAAATTTCAGCCTACAGGCTCTAGGTTTTGAAACTTTTGATTATGCTCAGAATGGTGAACTAAGTAGAAGAGCTGGCCTTCACAAAATATGCTTGCAGCTGAACCTCTCAGTTTGTGTAAACCAGCATAGTGTCCCGAGTTCAGTGCCTTGGTTCTGCTCCAGCTGAAGGCTGTTAACAGTCAGGGTTTCTGTAAGACTCTTTCCTGGAGGAGAGATTTCTATCTGGTCTGTTTGGACAGAAAAAATTTCCATGACTCTAAGAATGCTTTTAAAAGAACTGGGGAGAAAAGAGAGCAGATGCTGCAAAGTACATCAGAGAGCAGTCCCAATGTTAACAAAGAGATTATTTACCACTTAAATGAGGAGGAAAATGTTTGTATCTTTATGAGATCTTGTCCCACTTATGAGACCCTAAAGAAAAGATAGGCATCTAGAAGGGCAATTATTGGTTAAAATCCGGGCTTATGACTACAAATTGTTTGAAACTTTTTATTTAAAAAAAAAAAAATCTTTGGAAATTTTTGCAATTGCCCATTATCCCACTGATGCAAAGCCCCTTCAAAGACTTAGTAATTAAAATGAAGAGGCTGTATGTTCACATTGTCCCCACTCTCTGCAGTTTTTTGTTCTCAGAACAGAACCCTAGTTCTGAACAAAACCTGAGGTTAATTTTGCTGAGTACCATCAAGACCATCTTCCTTGCTATGATAATAACCAATCACTTCTGATCAGCTTAGAGGGTATTTACAGAAACAGAAATAGAACTTGATTGTAATCATTGTCTTCTATCAAAGAAGGCAATGGAAAATTAAAACAGGAAAAAATGAACCTGCTAGGATTAATGATTTCAAATATTAGTAACAGTGGAAAACATACATTTTTTTTGTAGAGTTAAGAGTTTTGAATTCACTGCAGGCTTTATCATTTTCCTGGGTGGTAAGACAAATACTACACTGTATAAAGAAGTTCAAGCATCCTCTTCCCCCCAAAATACAAGGAATACACGAAACATTCTTTTCTCTTGCATGAAAATTTGGGATGGGAACAAACCTGTGGGATTTGAGGCTGCAGAAAGGCGGAAGCAGAGGAGTATGCATTCACCAGCCACTTCAAAACCACGAGACAGACAGAAACACATGCAGGCAGCCTGTTTAAAGGTCAGGTGTGCTGTGCATGGATACTCGGGTCAGCGAGGAGAAGGCAGTGATAAAGGAGCTGCTGCTCCATTTCATTAGGAGACCAGCACACACAAAGAGGGCTGGTCTGGCCTAATGACTATGAGTGGCTCCACAGTCATCCCACACCACTAGCTGTTCATATTGTGGCTCTGACATAAGAGGCTTTGGGCTTCCCTGCTTCAGGAATGACCTCAGGATCCTCAGTTCACTCTGGAAGACTATTCAGGATGAGTTAAGGCAGGCAGGGAGGAAAAACTTGTTGAAAACCAAAAGGAAAGTCACATGAACTTAAGATTTTGGTAGTTTTTTAAATTAATGTGTCATCATTTATATGAACTATTTATTATATTGTGGCTAGGAGGTACATTAAGCAACAGAGAAATATTAAAAGAAGAAAAATATTTACTGTTGCCACAAACATCTCTTGATGTTGTTGTTTGGTTTGGATTGTTTGTTTTTAATGTGAGACTGTTCCTTATCCACCTGATAAAACTTGCAGAAGTGGGAGGGGGGACTTAAAACAATTTTATTAACTTATCCATTTAGCCATTAAAAATATATTAGTGGGTCATTATCATGTTTGAATCTGAGAGGACACTGTAAAACCCAAAGGCAATGTAAAGTGGGATCCCAGAAGCTGTCTTAGTGAAAAATTTGGAGCAAAAATAGATGGAAAGTATTAGTGAAAAGACCATTGATCAGGCCCGTGGTTTTAAGTGCCAGTACTGGTGCCAGGACAGAGCTATTTGCTACCAACTCTCCTCCTGGGATGCTTTAGGAAAATGCCATTTTGGTGTGGTTGCCGGGTATGCTAAGCTGTAAATTACATAAAATGAACTGAAAAAGTCAGTTTAAGCATTGTGGACTTTCATGCACAAGGAAACATGTCAAAGGAAAATTTGAGGCAAGAAAGGGATTAAAGGTACAGTTCTGTATAAATCCTTTCCCTTATAAGCAGTCCTATTAACCTTTGAATTGTGATGACACTTCTACAAGGATCTGTGCTTGTGTGTGAGTAATCCCACACTTCTAATATTCAGCCTTGCAAGGTTGTGTGTAGCCTAAAATGGGTAGTCCTAACAAAGTTTCCCAATAGAATCAAAAACAGATCCTTAGGAAGGAGTTCAGACCAGAAACATAACTTCTCTGAAGAACTTCTAATCTAAACTCTCTGTTGCAGGAGCTCTTATCAGAGAAGTTTTGACAATGTCTATTGATTAAGATTCTCTTTTGTTGTATCTTAAAGAGTAAATCGAAAGGTCATTTTTATATTGGCGTGCAAGGAGTTTTATTGATTCTCTTTTATGAGGCATTAATGAAATCTATAGAAGCCTAACAAGCTTGTAGAGTTAACCTTGGCAAGACTGCCTGTTCCTTTTACATGAGCAGAAAAGGGAAAGTAGAATCTTCTATTTTGGTGGTTTAAATTATGTGGGAGTGAGTGGATTTTGTGGACTTAAATACCTCTTAGCACAGAAAAGAGAGCATGATATATCTATGCTAACTCATTCTCTCTGAAATATGCTTAGCAGAAATTTTTTTGGGGGAACACTTTGTTTTCCTGCCCAATGGTACCACATATTTATCACTATGAAAACATGCAGAGAAGTCAATCACTCACTATGTGTGCCAGAAATGCCTTCCACAGTCACAACGATGGTATGTCAAAAGTCTGTCTCACTTTGAAAGAACAGGCGGGATTTATTCTGGAAATGTACCAAAACGGACCAATCTGTCTCACAAATATGAAGCTGGGATCAATTTTGCAAAGTTAAAATAAACACTAGTCACACTTGACCCAGTGTATTAAGCTAGCAGAGGAAGAAATATAAAGAATTGGGGGTATCTATGCATTTGGCTTGGTAGAACATTAAATATGACACATTGGATTAAAAAGCTATCCACTAACCTAAAAAGTATGCATAATAAAAATTGGGATGATTTTTCAGTGCATCGTTCCACTACTTTCTTAAACATATTTTCTTTTTATGCCACTTAAGGAAGGCCTTCTTGGCTATGAAATACAAGGTTCATACCCCTTGAGGAAGGGTGCCTTTGCATAGTGAAAGCTCAGAAGCCTTTGAGTGAATATCGTGCATTTTTATTTGAAGTAGGAAAAACACACTGGAGAGAGGCAAGTATAATTATCTCCATTTTAGATGGAAACCAGAGGAGCTGGAGGCAGGACTGGGGAGTGAGCAGACACAGGAATTCCCCTCTGGTGGGCTCACAGAAAACATGGAAGTAATTTGTGGTATGAAAATGGCGGATGGTGGGGTTTGTTTCCATGGAAAGGCTATGGAGAATGTAGGAACTGGGTGCTGGATTTTTGCACCACAGTCTGATTTGTGTCCAGCTTAAGTGCTGCTGGCCCGGCTCAGTTTTGCCACTCATCCTCACTGGCAGTCAGCAGGATACAGACCAAATTAGGAGTGGGGCTCCTAATGCCCACTTGGAGAAGCTCTGTTGTGCTGAGCCACTGGTCCAGCTCTGCCAGTGCCTCTGAGGACCAGTTCTGCCCAATTTGCTCCATGCCATGTGGTTAACTCCAGCCTGCTTGCCCACTTATGTGTGGGTCAGTGACTCTAATGGGGCCCCTACATAGCTTTTCTGTTTCTCACTCCCTTCATAAAAGCCTCCTTTTCTCCTTACCAGTTGGACAAGGCTTCCCAGAGCATTTCCAACACAGTTTTAGCTGTAAAGGTGAGGGGATTAATTTGTGTTACTGCCCCTGTGCCCCATGGGTGGTGCACTCAGGGCAAAGCTGTGCTGGGTTTCATACGAAGCATCTGTGCTGCAATACTGCATCGTTCAAATCTGCACAGATGGAGGTCCCTCATGGTCTTGGTGCAGTTACTCAGGAGAAGTGTCCTCTCTTCACCCTGTGTCAGGCACCAGTTGTATTTGAAAAGAGCAGAATTGGCTGGAGATGGTGGGTTCTCTGGAGTTGCTGGAGGGGCATTAGATAGGCACATGAAGACCATGCCTGTTCCTAGAATGTAAATGACTTTCCTTCCCGGTTTGGAGCTCTCTGCTTCAGAGCACTACAAAATCAGTCCATAAAGAGACACATCCCAAAATACAGAACTGGTCTTTGGCTCAGCTCTTGCACTTTTATTAGGTGCCATGAAACTGAGAGCTGGATGTTGCTGCCTTTCTCAGTGCAAGAAACAGGTACAAGGCAGTTCTCCTTTATGTATTTTTTTAAATTATAGGATGTGTTCTATTTTGTGGTTTCTGTTGTGCGTAGTGACCATTCAGGCTCTGGTGGTTATGAAATTGTGTCTGCACTGGCAGACAGTGGAAACCTGCAGTACACTCTTTATTTCCTCCTTTGGAAGATGTACCTAGAAAATCCATTAATTGAGTCTCCCTTTGTGGGAGCACCCCTAGAAAAGAGCCGGAGTAAACTTCTGAGGTATTGTGCAAAAACTGCAGGGTTACCTGAAATGTCTAAAAATGCATGCAGGGTGTAAGTAAATGCAAGAGGGACAGGCAAATATTCCTTTTTGTTTTCATGTGTAAATAACACAAAAAATAGGGGTTTGGTTATTTTCTTTTTAATGGAACGTTTTGGTTAAACTTCTTTGCATTTGCACATGTCAATACATGAATAGATTTATATCTTTGAAAGTTAAAAACATTTTGATGGCTGCTAATATTTTGTTTCTATCCACTTCACATAAGCTGCAGAATTCTTTTTTCTTTTTTTTTTATTGATCAAAAGAAGATTTAGGGATAAAGGATGCCAAGAAGTATTTGGATCCTGACACTCCAGTAATAATATAAAGAGTAAGCACAATTGTTTACACTATCTTCAACTGCATTTCCAGGCTGTACATAATCAGGAAAACAGACTCTCCCACTTTTATAAAAGAAAACAGTGAAAAAAGGACAGAGAGAGGAAAAAGATGAATGGAGGGATACAAATATGAGGAGAGTTAGGATTAAGCAAAGCTTTGCAAACACAGTATGTGTTCCAGAAATCCCTACTTTTTCTTCCTGGTGGTGTGCAATGGCTTTGGTGACCAGGCAGTAGGAGAAGCAGCACTGAGGTGACTATAAATGCACAATCCACAAGGAATGAGTGCAAACAAAGCTGTCAGTGCCTCAGAGCACCAGTCAAAGGTGCAGCAGTCTGATGAGGAGTCATTTGGCTCCCTGGGCAAGGCTGGGATTGCTGTCCTGGTGACTCAGCTTCCTTTGTCCCTGAGCCGCACACACCAACCTCTGTGTGCCTGCAGATGAGCTCACCTGTGCCAAACAGCTGTGCCAGGTGCTGCTGCTGTGTCTGTCAGGAAAGGAAGAGCTGTCATGGGGCCTTTGCCACATGTTGCTGCCTAGGCCCTCTGTCTGGCTTCTGTGGTTTGCCCAGCAGAGTGATTTAGGATGTGAAAATAAACTATATCGAAGGGGAAAAATAACTACTGACCTGAGGGTGCTCCTCTTAAAGAAGTTTGTGTGGCTTCTCTAACATGCATTGTGCTTTGATCCCATGGTAGAGATCCCATGAACTGTTTCTGAAAGCCTTGGTCCTGCTCTCTGGATGGATTGTACCTTCCCCCTGACTCCACTGACTCCTGACACTCAGCACTTCCCACCAGTCTGTAACACCATTAACATTCATCACCTCTTACCTGCAGTTTGGCACTTATTGCTTTATGGAAGTTAAGAAGGGATGACCTTTGTTATAATTCTGGCAGTTTTTATCATTCCTTTGATGCTGAGGGCTTCTCTGGACCCCAGGGTAGAACTGGTGACTTCTCCAGGCTAAGTGAGATTTCTGCCTGCTATTGAATTTGAGGATATCTTTGTAACTATCTTGTAATATACCTTTGGATCCATATGGGTTTTGGAATCCCAGACATGCTGATTTCCTGTGCAGAAACACCACTAGGGTAGAACAGTTTTGGCACCAAATATGCTTTAAGAGGCAAGTCAAATTCCTCCCGAGTTCAGAAGCAAGAATTTTACAGCGTGGATAAGATATGTTCTAAGCACTCACACTCACTTCACTGGTCTGGGAAGGAAAATGAACTCCCCATAAGCTCAGCCAAGAACGCAACATATTTTGGACAAATGGACAAAAAACCACACTCTTTAGAAGTGTGGAACTAGAGTTGTTCAGATCACTATTAGCTATAAAATGTGACTTTGTTGCAGTGGCTTTTAAAGTATCCTTGGCTTTCTGGTTGTGTTTCACGCTCTGGGCATTTTGCTCAAAAGCATCCCTGCCCCGCATGAATTATTCTCCCTTTTCCCTTTCTCCTACATGACATTTTGCAGGCTTCATGTAACAATGTGAGTTATGCACAGTCCTTGAGACACCGTGATGATCAGACCCTGTAGGAACTGCTTCAGGTACTCATTTCTGTCAAAACTGCAGAAAGTCTTTTTTCTAATAAGCTGTATGATGCTCCTGGTGGAGGCCAGCTGAGCCCTGCACCTTCTACAGAAGGTCATACAAACCAAAAATCCCTGCTCTGCAGAACAAGTCAGTTCTCTCTTGGTATGGTTCACAGTTCACAACTTTATTTTGCTGTTCAGACATGGAGGATTCGTTCTCATTGTCACAGTAAAGTGAATTATGTTGTGGTTTTCACTGCAGGGATAGCCTGTGCTAGGCACTTCTGAAACTACTGGCTGGAGAGATGGGGCTTGCTTTGGGCCAAGATACAGTTGTGGTTTTAGTATGTGGTGTATTTCTGCTGCTTGTGTACAAACAACTGGCAGGGGTTTCCAGTTGAAGCTCATCCTCTGGTATTCACTGAACACTGAATTCAAAAATTAGTGGCATAATATATAAAACAATTTTCATGTCTTTTCTTTGTGGTTACTATTTCTGGTATTGGTTTTTGCCTGGCACAGGACGAATTCCTTCTTATAGTTTTCCCCATTTCTTTCAAATCAGAAAGCTATACAACCTGTGGATATTAGATTCTTTTTTCCAAATGCTGTACTAACTGAGCAAAATGAAAGAAGACTGATAGAGTTGCACTCACCTTGTCCACCCTCTGACTGCACTTCCAGTACCCTGACTAGGACTTCTATATGGAGACCCAGTCTTACTCTGTCCCTGCACAAAAGATTCTTAGGGTTAAAATGTTCAGAACTGCTTTTTCTTTTCTGTTGCATTCAAGGTCAGATTCTTGAAGAATTTAAACTGGTG
The DNA here is from genome assembly GCA_003676055.1 of Chloebia gouldiae. NCBI lineage: Eukaryota > Metazoa > Chordata > Aves > Passeriformes > Passeridae > Chloebia > Chloebia gouldiae. The sequence continues at coordinate 1,291,062 of QUSF01000025.1, forward strand.
ATAAAAACAAAGGAAAATGGAGTTGCATTAATTTATGTTGTCCTGAGGACATTCTGTTCTCTTTGGTGTAATACTGTAATTTTTAATGGATAGAGACTGACTTACACACTACTTATGTCTTTGTTAAGACATTCTAGTTGGAATTCAGTGTCAATGAGATTTTGTATAGATCCTTCACCTATGTATGAATTAAATTCAGAAATGTCATTCATTTACACAGGGTAGGGAAAATAATTGAAGGTTTTGCTCTTTCTTAAATGCATTTTATTATACAGTTTACCACTCTAAATCTTGCTTTGATACTGGGATTATTGAAAATACATCTTAAAAGGCTGTTTTAAAATCTAGCACATAATAAATCTGCTTCAGTTATTTAATATATGGTGCAGTACATTATACTGCAAATAAATCTGCTTCACTTAATTTATACATGGTAGGGCAAATGCTTGAGCTGAGAAACTGGAATCATGTATCTAATAAAACTGCCCACTCATAGTAACATAGAGACACTGTGCTTTCCATATCCAGTCTTTGTCTTTCTGTGGAGTATTTTGAGGTGTTGTAATAGTCAGTCAATTATGTATTAATAATACCTTGGAACTCAAGCAAGAACATGGACTTGTTGGAATGAGTCCAGAGGCGGGAAACTGAGTTGATCAGAGGGATTGAACACCTCTGCTATGAGGAAAGGCTGAGGGAATTGGGTTTGTTCAGCCTGGAACAGAGAAATCTCAGGCTGACCTAACTGTGGTCATTCAGTACCTGAAGAAAGACTGCAAGAAAGATGGAGAGAGTATTTTCACAAGGGCACGTGAAAGGCCAAGGACAAGGAATAATGACTTTAAATTGATTTATCTTAGGAAGAAATGTCTGAGGATGAGGGTGGTGAGCCACTGGAACAGGTTGCCCAGAGGTGTCGTAGGTGCCCCATGCCTGGAACTGTTCAAGGCCAGGCTGGATGGGGCTTTGAGCAACCTGGTCTAGTAAAATGTGTCCCTGCCCCTGGCAGGAGGGTTGGAACTGGATGATTTTTAAGGTCCCTTCCAACCCTTGTCATCCTGTTATTCTATGGAAAATGTTTAAAAATGTGCCTAAAATGTGCTGCTTTGCTTGAAGGAAGGGTATGAAAAAGATGCAGCAGAGCAGCCAGGATGTCTGTTGTGGTGAGCAGTGAACCAGACTTGGTAATGGTTTGTCATCTGGAATATTAAATGAAGTCTTCAGACAATCTGGGTCTCCAAAACATCCTCCAGAACATACAGAGAGGGTATACCAGGATACCATGTTTGTCTGCCCTAATCTCTTGCAGCTGTTTTGTTAGCTATATTTGCATATGTAGTTTAATTAATTTAACATTTGCCAGTTTTCTTGGCATCAGCCCCGATGCAAGAAAAGAACCTTCTGCTTTTTAGAAGTTCTGGAAATTCTTCATATGTGTGTGCTGAGAGTCAAGGCTTCGCTAGCAAGTAAAGAGTGGCATGGAAACCAGATCTGGGAGGCAAAGCTCTCCAGTAATTTTGAGTCTCCTAGCAAAAATCATTCCACTGTTGGCTTGCTCTCTGACTACAAAAATACATGCAGGCAACTTTGGGGTGTTGTGTAAACTATTTTGTACATGGACTTGACCAATGAAAGCATGTAATTGAGAACTGGCATGTTTTCTTCCTTTTTTTTAAAGACATGCTGCTAGGGTTTGCTCTCTGCTTTGTATTTAGACAGCGTCCCTTGTAGCTGTCTGTTCTCACTCTTTCCCAAGCATAATACAAATGAAAGCAGAAATATGTTAAAGCATGTTAAATTTTCTCCAGCATAACCTCAGCATTTCCTTCCAACTTTGTCTTCTTCCTATGACTACGTGAAATAATTTTGAATAGTTTTATCTCTGCATTGTTCCCTACATTTTTCTGCCCCTCACTTCTTCCCAATATTCTGAGTTTAAATGTGATTATTTTTGGAGTCACTCAAAGTTAATTTGCATGCTTTTCACATTCTTTTTTTTTTTTATGCACATCATTTTGAAGGGTGGTCACAGCAGCAGGTTTACTTCTGGTGATGGCTCTGTATGTGAGGAGACCTGCCTATCTTCAAAAAAACCCTGTTTTGAAAAGCTTCTGGCTGAATTCTGCAGACTATTTTCAGAAGCTGTCCCAGCAGCTATCCAAATATTTTGTTGCTTCTCTGGATGCTGTTGATAAGGTTGATTCTGTCATTAGTTGTAATGGTTTTTATCTCCCAGAGCAAACAGAGGTGTTAATGTGGATTAGCATTATTTGTCAGTGTGTCACTAGATTTAATTTCTGTGATTCCTTCGGTCATCCTCACCACTATTTTTAAGCATCTGCATAAAGCAGCACTGAAATTATATGTGATTCTTTAAAGTCCATTGGGTTGTTGGGTGATTGATCATTTGTCTGAAAATTTGTATTTAAGATGTATTGCATATCTAGGGGTGTCAGCAGCATACTTATGATTTACTATTTTCTAGCAGGAAGGGCTCTTAATATTTTGTATGCCTTGCCAGGTGAAATGGTATATTGCCAACACAAAGATTTTGGGAGGAAAATGTACATAAAAATTTTCCACGGAAAATAATTCCGTGAATACCGGCGAAACCAGCAAACATAGATGGATAATACTCAGATTGGATTGTAAATAAAACTAAGAAGGCCATATATAACTTGTAAAGAAGAACATGATAATTCATGTATTGTCACTACTTTATCTCCTTGCTGCTGTTTTTCAGCACCAATCAGGATTGCTGTGGTTATTTTGAAATGCACCTTTGAGTTACTGGGTTTCAGGAAACATAAATCTCAACAGCTTTGTTATCACCTTTGACTTACACTGCACATAAAAGTCAGACATGGGAAACAAGTTAAAAGGAACATTGGTAGTAGTCTGGGGTGGGTAAAATTGAGGAGTTTTGCGAAGTGGGTCTGGTACCTGTAGCAGGGGGGATGGTGTGAAGTGGAGGAAGAACACGGTGGGTGTCAAACCCTGTCTCCACAGCAGCCTGTGGAAAACACCTCCATTAGCATTGTCAGGGATGAGACTTCACCTTTGACGTTACCTTTTCAGAAAACACCAAAAGGAAGCTACAAGTGAGCCTGCCTGTGCAGGACTTTTCCACAACACAGTCCTATTATTAATAAAACCCACAACCAAAACATCTGTTTCAATGGCAGAGTACTGTTTGCCTTTCAGGACAGGATGGGAAGGGCTGATTTTCAGCTTGTTTGAATCTGTGCTGCTGAGGGCCCTGGAAAATATCAGAGGAGAGTAGAGACAAAAGCAACTGAAACATGTTAGTGTAGTCTCCTGTTCTAGTGGTAACACCTTCTGCCAATTAATTCTGTGTCTATCAACTCACTAGGCATTTTACCTGAGTGTAGAGTATTCTTTAATAATTGCAAATATTTTTTTAGATAAAAATATCTGAACGTTTAAAATCTCTCTAAGGGAGAAACAAAAAGGATAACAGTAAAATCTGCGAGACTTCAAACAAAACTTTTCTTTCTGCAAGTGGCAGGGGGGAGGGGTGTATAGAAAGAGTGTAAGTCAAAGAGAGAGTCGTTCCTTCCTGCTTAGAGTATCTGCAGTAGTGGTTACTGGTGGAGGCTGTGGAGTGCTTCAGCTCCTGGGGCTGATCACACCCTGTGTTTCTGGAGTGACTGTCAGCAGTGATGCACGGACCCCTCAGAGAGGAGCTTAGGCAGGCTGTCTCCCCCTTGGAGAGTGAGCACAGCCAGAGCCTCCCTCTGGTATTTTATCAGTGCCGGTGTGAGGAGCTTACTCTGGGTAACAACTCATCTGCTATCTCGCTTTCTTTCCCCTTTGAGTCAAGGAGAATCAGCTCTCAGAGAGTAGATAGCATGCTCTGTGATTTCAGCCAATGCAGTCACTAACATCTTCCAGATGTTTTATTGTCCCTTGCATCAGTTGCCCATAATTTCTCTTATTTTCAGTTAAATCTATGCTCTAATGGATGCCTTTTTTTATAAGGTGATGAACCACTTTATTTTAGCAGTCTGGGACAAACATTTACTGTCTGACATCTCTGTGTGAACTTTGGGGGATTTTTGTAAACTGACTTCAGTGAAAACAAGATTGGCTGTGTAGGAAACATTTACCTACAGAAGGTTACTGTCAAACAAGGAGTCAGGGATATAGGTATTTTTTACATGAGATTACATAAACCAGGATATACTTCTACATAAAGAATAAGGATAGAATTTCTACAATCCTGCCTGCCAGCTGAAGTTTGGGAATGGAAAAGGGTTAGGGATTCAGCTGTGAGTGTATGGCAAATGCTGGAATCAGTAATTTTCAAGCCCTTCACTAGGCATTAAGTCTCCAAGCTTGGAAGCAGATCTGCATGACTCAGTTGAATAAATGTGTTTGACACAGAAGACAAATATTGTACTCAGTAGAGCAATTTTGAAGTCTAATGCTCTCCTCTCCCAACTAATTCTAAGGCTTAATTACTGAATACCAATATCATATAATTCACAAATAATTCCCTGGCTGCCTTTTGTTCACTTGTGCCTTTAGTACTGTATTACCATATACCAAATTATTATCAGATAGTACAATGGGTTTGCAGATGCTTCATAGTGCCAAAAAATATCAAAATGCAATGACTTGCCAATTCACAAAGTGGTGTTTCGCTGGCTCCACAGGAGTATTATTCCACTCTTTGGTTTTCCAAGTCTGATTTACATGTGGTAATAAAACATTCCCTTCATAATACTATTAATCTCCCAAATTTGAAAGGCAGGCAGACTGAGTTTCCTTTGTCTTCATTCAAGAAAATGTTTTGCCTTTATACCTTACAGCTTAGTTATCTGCCAGCAGATTACTGTAGTGCTGGGAAATAGGAGGAGAGTGAGCTTTTCTGCATGGAAAGTCTTCTGCCCACACATCAACAACTGCAGCTCTACTGACTTTATATTGTATGCTTTTCCAGGAGAGCTCTATTTGGTCCCCTTCAACAGCTTGAGAATATTTCTTTTACATTAGTTTCTTAAAAATCTGAGCTTTCTTATGAGAGCTTTTGCATGTCAGCTTTCACTTAGTTGAGGTATTGTACACAAAAGGACATAAAAGCAATATATCTAGCACTGGAAATTGCTAGAATTGATTTTTGTACCATGAATTGATATTATTTTTAGCAATAATCATATTACATTTTTGCATCTAGATATTTGATAGATGTGTGCAGTTTTTTCTCCCTTTAATGAAAAGGTGTCAGTCAGAAACTTTTAGCATTTCTGTGCTCAATGTCAAAAATAACACTGTGAGAAGGACTGGGATTTTCATTGTGAATATACACCCCATCATTAGATAGAGTGATTCAAATATTTCATCTGACAAAGCAAAGGGTGTGAAAACCGAATTGCTCCAAAGCCCTTGGGAAGCAGCAGAAAGGTTCAGATTTGGCTGGGCACTTACAGTCTCACCTGATAATTGCCCACTCTCAGGAAAGAAGCTTTCTACCTCTACGATCCTTTGATCTTGGAGAGGTGCACAAAGGAGGCATGAAGACCTTCATGGAAGGTCTTTGTTCCTGTTAGGTTTTTAACATATAAATGAAAATTTTGAGTGGAAGCCTCGTTTAGTTATGGCTCTTAAGTTACTTGGGCCAAGCAGGCAAGTTCAGAATAGTCCTCTTTGTTTTCCAAGTTCCTGACCTTGATCTGTTCCTAAAGTGGAGTGACTTGAATCCCCCTGAAATATCACATATGGCAGACGCAAGAGGAGTAATAGGAAGTAAAGGCTGGAACTTTCTCTGCCTAGACTTTTCTCTACTGTTTGGCTTTTGGTACTGAAGGAGGTGGCAGCAGCTCCAAGTGTCACCCCAAGCATCAGTGATCAGTGAGAGCAGCAGCTTGAGACTTTCGGCACGTGAGGTTCTTCCACAGTCAGTGCTAGCACGGCTGCAAGTTCTCTGTCACCGAATGTGAAGCCACACGCCCTTTGGAGCTGGTGCTAGGCATGCCTGTGACTGCAGCACCGTGCCTGGCACGAGGGCACTGGGGTTAGAGACTCCAACATGGGGTTAGAGAGTGGTGGCACTGCAGATAAAGCTGTCTGAGGCAATTCACAAAATAGATTCCACTGTTTGTACTGTGACGTTGGGTTGGCAGCCATGGCTTTGCACAGGGGTTCAGTTTCATTTCCTCTAGGATGGGTCTGTAGAGGACACAAGCTGTCACACAAGGACAAGAAGTATTCCAGTGCCTTCTGCCGTGGGCCTGGGCAGATGGCCATGCCCTTCCACAGCTTTCTGGGAAACTTCATCAGAAAAACAGAGTTGATTGCAGCATGAAGAGCAGTGGAGCAGGGCTTCAGAAAACCCAGACATGCTCCTGCCCTTGTACAGCAAGGTGAGGAGACGGCTCTGGGGCTGAGCATGTAGGCTAAGCCCAGAGCTCAAACACAGAGAGCAAGTGCTGAGTTAATTCCCTGAGAATGATACACTTGAAATGGTGCTGCCACAGTGTGAAGTGCATCGGCAGGGTGTCTCACAGAATCCTTGTATTGCTCCTGACCACGTTTGATCCGTCTGTGGATGAACAAAGGTTGTTGGTTTCTAGGGCTATCTATCCATTACTTCAGACAGACATGCAAGGCTTGGAGCAGAAGGATGTTAGAGCAGCAATTACCAGAGGTATTAAGGAGCCACAGCTGGCCACTTAGCCTGTCATTAACGGCCATTGCTATATTCGAGTCAGGAAACACTAGAAATCTGCCGAGGAGGCCTGAATTAGCAAAATGTGAGGACAGTTTTGAGTTCAGATGTTTGAAGGATTAATTAACTTTTGGGAAAAAAACACCTGCTGATAGATCCATACTGAGTCTTTGAGACTTCAGGATCAGGACTGACACAGAGCAGGATGTGATCCTGGGGCTGTGGTGTGGCAGGATCCACAGCCATGTAACCTCCCCTCTGCCCCAACAGAGCCTGCTGCAGATGCCAGCTGCAAAGGCAGTGTTGGAAGTGCTTGTGAGGAAAACATAGGGTCTGAGCTGGAGTTTGCAGAGATAACACATAATTTTTGAATGTCCAGGGGTGTGTATTGATAGAAAAGCTCGAGTGGTGTGTCAAATCCTGCTTTTATTTGCAGTTTTGGACTTGTACCTTCTAATGGCTTCATGGCCCTGCTTTAACATGAAGTTCCTTTTTAGCTTGCTACCTGCAGAAGCTGCTGTGAAGCTGAGTTCATTAAGCTTTGAAGTTTTCAGCCTCAGTAGAGGCTGAAGAACCACCTGCATATAAAGAACAGTTGAAGGAGCACAGTAGTGCTCTACTAAAGCAACATGTCATGCAGGTTGAACTCCCTGCAGCACCAGCCCCTAGGAAGAAAGAAATAACCAGACTTAGTGATTTCTTTTTCTTTTTTCCTTTTTTTTTTTTTTTAAGCATGAGGAAGGACAGGGATTTTGCCCCTTATTTGAAAGAAAGATAAGCATGTAAGAATGGATACTAAGAGAGTACTTTGTTAGCAGGAGACTTCTCAGCCATTTCCCCTCTGATTCAGTGTTATTGCAATGTGTGGGACTCTCGTGGCTGTCACTGCCATATAACACAATGAGTGACAAACACTACTTAGCATACTGAATGGGGCACTGTCCCTAGCTTAATCTACCTAATGGCCCCACTGCAAGATATAAATAGATTAAGAGAGAAAATTCAATAATTTCCCCATTCTCCCACCAGAGCAATACACATTACATGTTCCTTGCCATCTAATTGCATTACATGGCAGGGATGCAATAAACATTTAATGGCAGTCACAGTCATCTGTCACTTCCCTTTAGGTTGGTAATGTTCAGTATGATTTACATGCTTAATGCTGAACATTTTTAGGGGGAGGGAGGAAGATAGGAGTACACCACATCAAAGAAGTTGTGGTTTTAGCTAAAGTATTTTCTTTAATTAGTTAAGAAAAAAGAAGCGATTGAGTGCCCAGTGCTCCTGAGGTACCTTAATTAATGCCTCATGAAACCAGGATGGAACATTAAAAGTCTTGGTCCTGATTTAGCCCCAGTGGTACTATAGTGTTGAGCAGGTATAATGCCTCAGAAATTAAACAGGACACACACCAATGAGTTAAATGCAAATAATAGGAAGTGTTCAGGGCAAAATGTTTTACTCCAACTCCAACTGGTTATTTAGACATCTTCATATATCGGTTCATTTCAGAGGGAGGTGCAGTGGGTATAGATGGGTCTGAAATATGTATATATTTCAGGATATAGTGAATTAATCTATACAGTGAATTTTACATTAGCTTCAGGAGGAACAGAGTGGCTCCATCACCATAGTATATAAAAACATGGATGCCATAAAATATATTGTTCATGTTGAACGCTGTAATGGAAAAGCTACAAATCCCTGTGGACACATTTATATTAAACTGTATTCCCCTCTCCCCAGACAAGTTGAGGGCAAGATGCTCAGCAACACTTCTCATAAAACTTCTCTGCTTTGCCTGTGTAGAGTTTTACCACGTGATGGGTAACATGTTCCACACCCAGTGGCAAAAGCCAGCTGTTTCTAAACAGGAAGAACAGAAGTTTTCACATACTTTTTCTTGTAGCAGCATTGAGACCTATGCTTTTGAGCAAAGTTAAATGACTGCTTCAAAAAGTATCCTCTTCACACCAGTGTTTTTTGAATTTACTAGAGAGGCATGAAATGTTAAAAATAATAAATCTTAATGTAGGTTAGTAGAAAGCATAAATCAGACACAATAGCAAAATTAGTGTGAATTAGAAGAACAATTAAAAGATTAGAAAGGCACTGTCCTATTCTAGACAGACCACCAGCAAGTAGTCATCTGGTAGAAACTTTCAGCCAGTGTGAATTTGAGCCAAACAGTAGCCTGCAGGTGACAGTCGCTGTAGCCCATTAAGAATCTCCTGGGGCCTGTAATCCAGCAGCTGAGTCCATTTCTTACTCTTTCTGAGAGCTTGCTTCACATTTAGATTGGCTTTGCTTTGCTGTGCTAGGGACTTGCAAGCCAACACGGGAGCAACTGTGCTCTGCTACAGCACAGTGGTTCCCCAGTAGTTAGGCAAGTTCCCCTTTCCTGTGGATCCCTAGAAGGATTGCTTTAATGTTTTGTCTCTTAATTTTGCTTTTGTATTATGTGGAAGAAAAGCAGGGCGGTGGGTTTTAGTTTTCTTGTCTGATAGAAAGTGAGAGTTGGGATTTTGGGGATTTTTCACCAGAGGATGGGATTAGCTGAACAGAAATCCAGCTCTGAAGTACTCTGTACTAGAAAGACCTCCTAGAAACTGTGCTCAATCAAGATGAAACACAGAGTGTGTGTGTATGTGCAGAGGTTCACATACTGATAACCTCAGTCTCTAGTTTGCCAGCGAGTTACCTGCTGTACGGTACTCTGGGCTTTTGCTAATTTGACAAGGTCACTTCACGTGGCACTATCTGCAATGCAAACAATTACCAAAGGTGGCAAGGCAGCTTTTCTTCTATGAATCACTAAATCATTAACTTCTGTGTCACTGAAAAGGTATCCTAGCTACTGTTTGTGTCCCTCTCAATCAATATCCCCAGACAGAGTATCCATGTCCTTTATCCCCCACAGGAATGACTAAACCTCTCCAGCAGCTCCGAATCACTCAGCTAATGGGCAGAGGAGCAGAGACCTTAATTGTCCCTGACACCAACACAGCCGCTCCTCTGCTTTGCACACCAATCCTGTACATCCCTGCCAGCGCAGAAGCCAACTGAGCTATAGGGATGCTCGGGCTGCCCTCCGAGCTCACCGAGCCAGGTTCATGGCACGCTGACTCGATTTTGCTGACACACCCGGGCTGCTCACACCCTGCCGAAGGCCGGCCCTTGTGGCTCCGACTGAGTCCATCGTGCTGCCGCGAAGCTGCGCGGTGCCAGCCGGGCGGTGTGCCCGGAGCGCACTCGGGGCAAGGGCCGGGCAGGGCAGGGGGCAGCGGCACCGGGAATGGGAGCCGGGAAGGGCAAGGAGGAGCGGCACCGGGAATGGGAACCGGGCTGGACAGGGGGCAGCGGCACCGGGAATGGGAACCGGGCTGGGCAGGGGGCAGCGGCACCGGGAATGGGAACAGGGCTGGGCAGGGGGCAGCGGCACCGGGAATGGGAGCCGGGAGCCAGGCAGGGCAAGCGGGAGCGGCACCGGGAATGGGAGCCGGGAGCCAGGCAGGGCAAGGGGGAGCGGCACCGGGAATGGGAGCCGGGCTGGGCAGGGCAAGGGGGAGCGGCACCGGGAATGGGAACCGGGCTGGACAGGGGGCAGCGGCACCGGGAATGGGAACCGGGCTGGGCAGGGGGCAGCGGCACCGGGAATGGGGCCGGGAGCCGGGCAGGGCAAGGAGGAGCGGCACCGGGAATGGGAGCCGGGCTGGGCAGGGCAAGGGGCAAGCGGCACCGGGAATGGGAGCCGGGAGCCGGGCAGGGCAAGGGGGAGCG
>QUSF01000025.1:1301635-1418399 GCA_003676055.1 Chloebia gouldiae
GGGCAGGGCAAGGGGGAGCGGCACCGGGAATGGGAACCGGGCTGGACAGGGGGCAGCGGCACCGGGAATGGGAGCCGGGCAGGGCAGGGGGCAGCGGCACCGGGAATGGGAGCCGGGCTGGGCAAGGGGCAGCGGCGCCGGGAATGGGAACCGGGCTGGGCAGGGGGCAGCGGCACCGGGAATGGGAGCCGGGAGCCGGGAAGGGCAAGGGGGAGCGGCACCGGGAATGGGAGCCGGGAGCCGGGCAGGGCAAGGGGGAGCGGCACAGGGAATGGGAGCCGGGAGCCGGGCAGGGCAAGGGGGAGCGGCACGGGGAATGGGAGCCGGGCAGGGCAAGGGGGAGCGGCACGGGGAATGGTGGCCGCGCCCTCTGGCGGCCGCCCGGGGCCGCACCGGCGCGGGGGAGCGCGGGGGGTTCGCTTGGAAACTCCGCAGCGCTGTCGCCGACCTCCTAATGCAGCTTTACTGCTGAGAAACGCTCTAAACCTCCAAAGTATTTTAATGCTTCCGCTAAATCCCCGTGAAACTAGCTTCCGCGACAGTTAAAAATGAAGATTACAGCTATTGCTGTCAGTCCCTTGCATTTAGGGCATCAGAGGTTTTAAAAACCTGGAGAAGGTAGTAAGGGCTGAAGTTTTGATTGTGTTCTTTTTGCATGTACACTTTGAACATGGGCTAAGAGTGTGGATATAACTACATGACTGATGTACTGAATTCAGGGATGGCAGAGCAGCCATGAATTCTACACGATCCCTTGCTGTCCACTTAAACATAAGTACATGCTTTGATTTAATTTTCTGCTAATGAGATGAAATTTTACTTAACTGAAAAGGTTGCAAGAATTACTGCCTGTCTGTGCAATTGGGATTTTGTGGTCTGAGATGTTGGCAGGTTTCTTTTTACAAGTCTTTGAGAAATCTTCCCATACAACTAATATCAGAAAAATATTTTGAAGATTTATCAGTACAGGCAGTGTAAGAAATTGTCTTTTTTATCCTGATATTCATCAGAGAGCAATGCATGATTTAACCCCAGGCAGTTGTCCCAGTGCCAGCCCTTCCTATCCCCGCTGCAGCCAGTGCTGGACCACAACAAAACTTCTGCAGTGGGAGGATATGGTGCTCCCAGGATATACAGTAGTCTGTGTGGTTCCCCCCAGTCTGTCCTTTCTCCCCACCTCTCTGGCTTTGCTTTCCCTGGAAGCAATGTTGTATGTTCATGAGTGAGTGTGGGGGCATCTCTGCTCTTAGGCATGGGCTTGAATATTCAGCCTGGTTCTTATTGCGCTTTGAGCCTCGTTAGAAGTTTTGAGAGAAGTGTGTGCATATAGATATAGTCATGAGCACATTTATTATTTGCAAATTTACACTTAACTTCCCATATTAAATATACAAATGGGAACAGCCTGTACCAGTACTACTGAACTGCCTGAAATATTCATTTCAGTCAGGTCTTGCAGTGATATAAATTGCTGTAACCGCATTCAAATCAACGTTGCTGTGCAATTTAGAGCAATTTGAAAATCTGTCTGCAGTAGATATTATTTGTTAATAATTTGGAGACCAAGTTTTATTTATTCCTTTGAGGAAGAACTCTGAGAAGCCTAGACTTAAAAACAAAGTGAAACTATATATCATTAATTTTATGTATAATACATAGCTTGAGACCATATACCATAAACTAATCTAAAAACTCTAGGCCCTGGAAATATTCTTTGGAAAAAAAAAACAAAACAAAAACCAAACCAACAAGCCCAGGCACATTTCCAGAGCATATGAAGTGTGTCTTCATCAAAAATAATAAAGTTTCTATAAGCTGTTTTCATAGGGATACAGGACTGTGTTAGGAAAAGCATTATTGAGAAGCATTGGGTAGAGGTCACTCAGCATCCCTCTTGACTGGTTAGCCCAGGAGAGGAGACTTGAAAGCAAAAGAGAGTTCTTAGCATGGCTCCTGATGGAACTGTTGCAGGAGTGATGTGTCAGTCCCTTGTCAGAGAAAGACACTCATTTCTTCTGCTTGTTCCAGATGCTCCTGGAGATATTATATATATATGTACATATATATATATATATGCATACACAGAAAGGTTGATATTTATAGACAGCTATACAATAAGGAGGAGTGCACAATTTTAAAAAGTAATTTACATCCTACTGCAGTGAAAATAGAATTTCCCTATTGACACCATATTGATACTATGCTTTGGATGCAATACTGCCAAGTGCTCAAGGCTTTGCATCCTTAAGGAAGCAGTTGGTTCTTCCCTGCCCACAAGGCAGAGGAAATGTCACTGCCTGTCCCTCTTCTATGGCAGGCAGCCCCAGCTTGGACCAATGTCAAATGTCACACAGAGCACTCACGGCAGAGACTCATTGCTCAGGAGCTTTAGGGACACATAAAGGGAGGAAACCACGGGCTCATGGTTCAGCAAGGCAAGGGTGAAGTGCCTCAGCCTCCAAGCAAGCCAGAGGATATCAAAATCCCAAAGCTCCCTGTGAGTTTTGTGGCCGTGCCACTGCTGTGCAGGCAGGATCCTGGATTTAAAGGTCTTACTGTAATGATTTGGGGCTGGGGAGATTGTTGGCTTTTCAGAACCACTCAGCCTGCAGCAAGTGTGCATTTGCTATATTGCACTATCTCTGCTATCTCAGTAGTAGCCATGGAAGTCAGCTGCTTGGCCGAGTGTTCTGCTTTCCTTTAATGTATTCCTAAATTGCTTATAAGTTTATTTGCAGCTGTAATAGCCTGGCCTATCCTAATTTCTCTCTGCATGTTTGTAAAATCATATGTCAGCAGCCATCAATATTTGAAATCATTGCATCAATTACATCCCTTTGATGCTGGTAAAGGCTGTTTAAGAATAAAATAACAGCCCTGCATTTACTGCAATAAAAGTTCCCCCAAACTGGTTTATACCATCATCACTCATTCAATGCACTTGAAAACACTTTGTATAATGATATTAGAGTGATTTTCCAGTGAACAATACAAGTTAATATTGATTTTAACATACACAAATGATTCCTTAAATCCCCAAATGCTTAATGAAAATTTTATTGCAGTCTTATGAAAGAATTCATGGATGTGAGCCGGATAGCATGCAAAGAACAGCAGAATTTTCCATTCCAGAATACAACCTGATGCATGGCACACTTGTTTCTCCTACCTACCCTCTAGGTAAACAGATTCACAGTTCCATAAATATTTGATATGGTCTCCTTTTTTCCCCCTCTTTATTTTCTTTCTTCTCACCCCCAAAGATTACTGAAGTGTGTTTTTAAGGCTCTCTGTTCACTGGGAAAAGTCATAAACAAATTACCAAATCTGGCAGTGATAGAATTCTCAGTACTGATAATGCTTTGTACTCAGACCTATTTTTAGCACCACTTCTTAGTAATGAGATCTAGCAGCCTAGAGTAGCGATGGGGATTTGTCCATATGTCCTCATCCTCTAATTTCATTTCAAGTCTTTTAATTTCTGCTTCTATATGAACTGTGTTCCCAACGAGCTGAGGGGTGAGATGTGGAGAAGGGAGAGCTGTAGTTCACAGTGGGAGGTACTAACAGAGTTGGTTGATTTGTTGTATGTTTTTTAATGTTGGAGATCTGAAAGCATGCTTCCATTGTAAAAGTGGTTTGGGTAAATGAAAAAATAAGGAAATGAAAAAATAAGGAAAGAGGGCTCAGAGGGAGATTGGAAGAAGAGGTGTGTGAGGGGCATGCCAGGAGGATGGCGATCCCACTTTCCAGTCCAGATTTGCACAGATCAGCTGGACCATCTGGGAAAGGAGACCTCCTTCACTGCACTGACCCTTGCCCTCCTGTCTGCAGTTGGAGGTTTTACAACATGTAAGCTAGAGACTTGTACATGCAAGGAACTCATATGAGGTTGAAAAACTGTTTTACTTGCAAGCCACCAAGCAGCAGCAGCAGACACTAATACATCTGAATCCCTAGTAAAGTAGGTTACCTTTGAATTAGTGACCTATGGAGCAAAATTCTGTCTGCAACTGCCGCTCCCTGGAGGAATGCCTTGCCCTTCTCACTGGGTGGTTATTAATCAGAAATTATGTGTTTATCTCTCCAGATTATGCATTAAGTGCTAAGGGGAGGAAGATTCAGAAGATCTGCAGGAGAAATACCTTACTCTAACACTGCACACACTTGTTAATATTTGTGCAGCTTTATATTTTCTCAATTTTTGCCTAATTTATTTTTTTGAAGTTAGAGTTTATTGTGCTGGGCACTGAGGTTGCAGTGGGAAATCATGACCAAAGAGTAGTTCTTGTTGCTGTCTATTTTCTTTTCCAGTCTGAGCAATACAAAATCATCAAGGGCACACTGATATTTTAACTACTGGTGTCCAGCGAGCACTACATCTTAGATTTGGGCAGCAAAGCAAGCATGAGTGAAGAAACCACTGGTATCTCTCTGGTCTTCTTTAACCCTACTTTCCTTTCTGAAAACGCCATTACTTGGTCCATCACCTCTCCTTTTTGCACCGATTCATGCAGGGAGGTTTGTTTCCTATGCCCAGAGAAAGGGGGATTGTGACCCCAGGGCTTCATCCCATTGAATGCAGTAGTGTAAATGGTTTTTCACCCCCTGCCATGTTTAATTCACCTATTGCCACTGTTTTCTCTCCCTGTGCTGCCAAGAAAGGCATCAGCTGATGCTGTGGCATGGCACACTCCTTTTGTGCACATAACTGGCACAGGCACAGCCAGGGACACTCCAGTGTCACTGCTGCATGTGCCTTAAAGCACAAACTATTCCACTTTGAAAATTGCTTGGAGATTCTAAATTGCTTTTTTCATCCTTTGGGATGAAAAGTTCTATATCAGTGTATTATTATTAATGACAATAAGTTATTCTTGAAGCAGCGAGGCTGCCTCACTTCCTATGGAGTGTAATGAGTAAGCAGTTTCCCAGGAGTGCACCCAAAATATAAAACACTAGCAGATGGGGCTTGCAGGGCAGCCTGATGTTTCACTACCATACACGTGGTCTGCTTGCTGAAATGGCCAGAGAAGAAGGTGCCCTGAAGAGGAGCTGTGCAGGGCTCCCAGGTGGCAGGGCTAATGCCAGCCCTGTGGCTCGCTGATCATCCTTGCTGGGAGCTGGCTGTACCAACTCCCTCTTTGAGAGGCTTAGTGAAGTCCTGGCTTGGTGGTTGAAACATTTCCATCGTTTGTTTTTCTGGGATGCCTTCCAGTAGCTCTGAATTGGCCTCTTGTTTGCCCACCCCCCCTGCCTGCACGTGGTCCTGCAGGGCTCCCCGGGCCTCTGCTGATCACTCGCGCCGCTTGGTCAGGGGTGGCGTGAGGCCAGCAAATGATTACGAGTCAAATTTCAGTAACTTCATCACTGACTTTTGGAAACACCTTTGTCTCATGTTACTTCTAAAACACTCAAGTTCATTACTGCAAGTTCAAGCAAAGAAGAAATAAACCCCGGTGCTTATCACTGGCTATGGAGAAGCTTGTTTTTTCTTACCCCGCCGCTGATTAAGTATCCAGGATTTATTGTTTTGAAGGATACCCTGTGCAAAGACATATTTCAAAAGGCAAAGGGGCTGACAATGTTTCACGTGTGCTCTGGCATTTTTTGGAGCACTGCTAATGAAGTGAGTTTTGCAGAGATGTGTTTCAGCTAGGAGTGATAGAAATGTGGCTAGGCAGAAGCGGGAGCTGTTCTGTGCAGCCTTGAGAATGGGAGAAGTGGAGGGATGAAAAGTTGTGTGATGGCAGATTTGTGCAGCAGTTCTTTTCCTTCTGTTTTTACAGTAAGTGAGAGGCTATGGCAAACTATTTAGTGCTAGGGAACCTATTTTCTGAAAGTAATCCAGGCACTGTGGAGAAAAAGAGAAAAAAGCAGTTCTGAACTACCCTCCAGCCACTTCATACAAAGTTTTCAAGGCTGGACTAAAGCTGGTATCAATGCCAAGGCTACTGTGCTCTGTTTGGCTATGTAGAACCCATTGTTGCTTACTCATGGTTTTTGAGGGTAGTGAAGTACTTCTTGGCCCTGTATGTTTCCCATTTTCATACCTGTGTGCACACCTTTTCCAGGAGTGTGGAGGGGGCTAGGTTTTTTTAATGGTAAGGTCACAAGATTGTCCTTGTAGGTGTACTGTTCTACCACCCTGAAAGGAAAAAATGAACTCAGTCATCTGAGGAAGACATTATTTTTCTCCTTAAAAAAAAAAAAATAGAAAGGAGGAAAAAAAGAAATACAGCAACTGTGGCTTTGATTGTTGGGGGTCTGCTGGGGAAGAGTTGGTAGGGAATTCTTTTGGAGAGTTTGGTGGACAGTATCACAGCTGAAAGGTGTAATTTGTCTGAAGAAGTGTAAAAGAATAATTGGAAGAAAATCCCATTGAGAGGCAGCACTGAAAAGAGTAAAATAAGGTATAAGTATTACATACTTTTATTTTTCTTTTGCATAAATATTTGTATGAATTTTCAAATATATAAATACAGGTATTTGATCCAGAAAATGTTGGACTAGTTACTACTCACTCTAGGCTTATGTATTGGCAAGGAATAGGAGGGAGATAACGAGAAGATAGAGAAGCATTTTCTTTTCCTTCAAGCTGTAAGCCCTTGTCGGAAGAGAGCTCTGTGAGTTCAGTATCTGATGGGCTTTCCCATCTCTTAGGAGTAGGAGTGTAGATAAGATAACCACAGGAGCAATTACGGGCTCTCCTGGATCTGTTCTGAATTGCACAGATGGCAGACTGTGATCCTGGGCTCACGTGTGGCACTGGGTGTGCGTGTGGCTAATTTGGAAAAGTAGCATGGTTACTTTTCAGAGATGTCCTTATAATGAAAATAATTCCTGTAAATTATGGGGTTAAAGGGTTCACTGTAGCCGTGGTTGTTTGGGTCTACCACTGTAATCAAGTACAAACAGAACTGGTGGAGTTTTGGTCTTACAGGCCAAATTCTTCATAGAGTTGTTTTGTTTTAACCACAGCTTTCATGGAAAAGAGGTAAATGCAAAAGAAATGCTGTTTTCTGCAAGATGCAATATCATAATGAAAAAGGTAGGTATAAAAAAAAGATACTCAACCACACTAACTGGACTGCATCTTGATTGTGGTGTTCTTTGTTCAGAATGAGCCAGAATTTACTGTCCATTGGAGCAAAACAGTCTTTAAAATGTTAGGCTAGCATACAGGTAGCCTAACATGGCTTCATCATTAAGATGGAATAATATAGATCCAAAGAACTGGTATTATTGAAGGTCCTAAACTGGATCTCAGGGACAATAAAAGGATCATATTTACATGTTTGGGTTTTTGGTTGTTGTTGGTTTGGTGGTTTTGTTTTTTTTTTTGAGAATGGACTGCAGTTTTCCTCCACTCAAACGTGTAGATGGCCAGAGACCCATTCTTTTTTTCTGTGCTTTTCTCTGACAAGAACATTAACAAAACAGAGGCTGAAAATGATAATGATAAAGTAGATCACTAGTATTCTATTGTCATGGTGCTTTGTGTGTGTATTTTATTGCTTGTTGGTTTAAGTTATGGTTTTTTTTTAGAAGAGTGAGCTATGCAGTCAATCTAATTATTAGGAAATTAAAACAAAGGAAATTCAGGCAGAACTGTTACTCAGAGGAAAGCAAACATATGGAATAAGTTGTCAAGCAAGGCTATTAAAAGCAATATGTGAGTTACAAAGAGTCAAAGAGGTTAACTTGTTTATTGTGAACAGGGAGGAGGTTCTAAAAACACAGAAACAGATGCAAGTAAGGGGAGAGTGAAATAAATTCAAAGGGGAGAGAGAGATCGGATTTTGTGGGTATAGTAGCCTTTTCTTGGGTGATAAGTTTGTACACATCTATAAGGCAATGGAGAAGAATGTTTTTACATTTAAGTTCCAAGTTAACTGATGTTTTTGAAAAATAAAGGAGCAGGGAAATGGAATTCCTAATTTTTCTTGCAGCTACTGTTTCAAGGAGTTTCATTTCTCATCCACTGGAGCATTGCTGGACTCTGGTAACACTGGTGTCAGGGTCAGCTGTATTTTATAACAACAAGCAGGTCTGTCCTTCCCTCTGAAGTCAATGAACGTCCTCCCTGCCCCAACAGACCACTCCGCTGGCCTCAGTGAGACTGCCCAGGTGAGGGGTGGACAACCTGCACCTGAAATTAAGAATTCTTGTGATGTGGGGAATTTATTGGGAATGGACCCTGCCTTTCCAAGAGCTGATCAAGATGCTCAATTTTTTTTTCCTCCCAGTTTTGGGAAAAGTGTAAGGTTTCTTTAAATGGGAACTATAATGATCTGAGCACTGACAAGAAGTCCAGCTTCCAGTCCTTCCTCTCCCTGCAAACCAGACCTCTTTCAGGAACCAGCTCTGATCACAAAGATAAGGCTGCTTTGTAAGAAACCATCCCCTGCCCCCTGGGGTCTTCTTTGTGAAGTGTGCAGAAATGAAGAGCAGAAGGAGGATCCTTTGGTCCAAAGTGATAGTGAGAAAGAAAGGAAGCATGACCTGAGTTCCCCTAATTATGGCTCTAAGCACAGAGATCCAAGGCCCAGGGCCTGGTCTTTGCCCCCACGCCTTTTCTTTCCCTTGATGTGAAACAATCCCCTAAGTGTGATAGCTGGTCTGTGGGTATCCTGACAATGATGTGTGCAGCCTGTCTGCTGCTCTGCATCAGAACTCTCCTTATTTTGTGATTAAATTTCACACATGATCTTTCCATCCTCTCTTAGATCTCAAAAATTTCAGGCTTCTTAACCAAAAAGTCAAGCTAATATTTAAGGTCTCTGATCAATTGTTTACTAATATAATTAGAAAGTGAATAATGGATAACATAGTGTAGGAAACTGGTATCTTTTAAAAGTGCCTTTAGAGATTGATAGCAAATACCACATTTGAAAAGTTGTAGCGAGTTTTAAGCTGGGAAAAGCCAGCCCTGATTCTGAGCTGTGCCCAGACATGATAGAATTTAGGACCTCATCTCCTTTAAAAGAATTTGCTTGTTTCCTAGTGAAGGAAGATCATAAATTGTCTGTTTATTCCTGCATCCGCTCTCACTAAGATGATGTGCAAGTGATGATTAATTATTTGCATTTGTTTCAGTTTTAAATTTCTGCAAGTGACAGTGAGAAAGAGGGGAGTTTGTGAGCTGGTCTTCTGCCATGGGTTGTCATTCATGTTGTTGACAACTCCATCTCTCTAGAAGGCCATATAATAATGTATTTCTAAATAAAAAGTCAGTTAAGAGGACATGCATCACTTTGAGAGCTTGTTCAAAGTCAGTGTCAGGCATGTAATTCAGAAGTGCTTCAAAGTAGGGCTCCTGAGAGAAGAATTAACAGTGAAGAACAGAGTACTCCCTGTGTCCTTCCCAACTTAACTCTTCCTAGTGGGAGGAATATGGCTTTTTTTTCTCCATCTGAGTCTTGAGGGTCAGTGTTACTGGGCATGCCTGAGCACCAGCGCCTGTTGGCGTCGATGGGGGTTCAGCTGGTCGGTGATGCCCTTCCTTCTGCACCACCATTCGTTGGATAGGAAGGGAAAGCACGGATATCACTCGTGGTCCTTTCAGGCTTGAAGTGGCTCTGTTAGGGTGACATAAGTGAGAGGAAATCATTGGGTCCAGAGTGTGCCTGCCAGGTATCCCACCCTCCCACGGAAAGAAAAGGCAAATGTGGCAATGTGGCTCTGTGCTGCGGTAGTGTCACTTCGACAGCAGCAGGTGTGGCATCCCTGAATCACTGCTACACTCTGCTGTAGGGCCTGATCTCATTCTTGATGGCTGCCTTGTTCTCCCGCTGCTACCTCTACATCTGCCATTCAAAGATGAAGTTTTAGGATCTGGGTACTAACTGGTGTTTTCCTATGGCCATGGGACCCCCCAGCACCTAGCAACAGCCATGTGAGTGTTTGTAGTTGTTCTCAAGTCTTTTGGCAAGATGAGGACTTCTACCTTTTCTGAATAGTAGAACCAGATTAGAGTAGCACAGGTTAGTTAATTGCTCCTAAGGCTGATTGAGGATGGGTTTATCCGTTCTTGTATCAGTCTTTAAATTGGTCTTGCCCTTTTCCCCATGGCATTGCTTTTGACCAATGTAATGACATTATTTCTTCTATCTGTTTCTGTGCAAACTCCCTACTTTCCTGAGTTTCAGTCTGGGTAGACCCTTCCACTGTTCTGTGATTAATCTATATTTTGGTCTTATGATTGTATCTAACATCTCCATCAATGCATAGGAGCCAGTGGGAGTTTTAAACCCAACTTTTCTTGATCATATTTGGAACAGGAATATGTCTTAGACCCACTTGTGCCTTAAGTGGAATGCTGTTTTCTGAAATTCTTGTCAGTTTGTGTCCAGGGTCATATTGTGTGTCAGTGTTTCTGGGCAGAAGACTTTAAAGTTGCTGTGTTCTGTCCCCAAACCAAATATGTCTGACAACTGTGGCAAGAGGATCAAAGTGCTGTCAGTGGAACTTCAGGTTGTTTGCACCTTTAGATAGCTGGTAAATGAAAATTGCTTTCCAATATCTTAGAGAGAAGTGTTAGAAACTATTAGCTAAAAGCCTTCTGCCTAGTAGCATTAATTTCCTATTCAATTCATTAAAGGAAGATTTTTGAAGAAACTTGCAAATTACAACATGCTCCTAGCAGAATAATAGCTTCGGGAAAAACATGTAATAGCTCTCCTTAATCAAAATAAGGGCAAGTTATTGCTTATCCAGCTGAAGAGCTGGGGATCACTAAATCTTGATTTCACATTTCTCATTAAACAATAATACATTTTTTTAAACTGTTTTAAGAGAAACATGGGTCTATTTCAATAAAATATGTGCCTATTTTGTTATTTGTTTTCTCTGAACGTGTTTATCCTACTGTTTCCCCTTATATTCCTATACCAGTTTCCCTGTGTCCATGTTCTTCCTTGACTGTGGCATGTGAGCCTAAAAGAAGCAACCCCAAACTGTTGGATAAAACAGAATTCTGTTCCTATGGGATAATGTAGCAGATACTATCATTAGATAAAAGCTGATTATTAGATTTCCTGCTGGAGCTGAATTATTCTAGTCTCAGTCAAGTAATAGATCAGGTGGGTGCTTGTGCTGTGATGCTCAAGATCAGCTCACAATGACTCTACCCATGTAAATAATTAACACAAGATGGAAGGAGATCCAGAATGAAACCATGATTCTAGTGGGTCTTTTCAGAGAGAGGTGGATGCAGAATGGCTGGACATAGCTAGGACTGCAATCTTCAGAGAAATTTAGATACCAAGTCTAGATCCTCATGGGTGTTTAGAAAACAGAGTTCCTTTAAATTAATATGCCAAAATTTGCTGGTTTTTTTTTTTTCTACTGTGGAGTTGAGAATCCTCTTGCATTATTTCCTTTAACAGTTTTACTCCGTGTTCCTCCAGCTTGTAAGCTTAATTAAGCCTCAGAACCTGTTTACCACAAGAGGTTATATTTTCATTATAGATAATCAAAGCAAAGAGAAATAAAATAGAATAAATAATTTTTTAAATAACACAAATTTAGTAGCTCTAATCCCTTGCTTATTGCTTGTGTACTTGTGAGGAGTGGCAGCATATTGTGGCACATCTTAGTGCTTCCCAAAATTTAGGTCCTTGCATTCTTTCTTCAAAGACCAAGACAGTAAAGCTGGGAGCTATTTTGAAAGCTAATGGAGTCGGTTTTTCAGGACATGTACTGCTTTGGGTTTTTGGAAAGGTGAGGGATTGGTAGATCAGTGGTGTGCTGGTTGGGTGGAGGCAGCACGAGTTCTGTGGCACCCGGTGCTGTGGCTCGTGGGCTGTCATGACTGCTGGCTTTTCCCTTAAAGAATCCATCAGCATTCCCAGCCTGTCTGCACAGACTCCCCTGGAAAAAGACAGACTAACAGACCCCTCTGTTTGGACAAAATGAAAGCTGAGAAGCCTATACAGACTGATGTGTACCTTTGAGTTGGCTTCCTTGCTCTGTGCAAGAAATGTATGAACAGAGTGCAGTGTGGCAGGGAGTTAGAGCGGATAGCTGAGGCTTCTCCATGCTGTGGAGAGGGCAGGAAATGTGTGATTAGTGCCACAACAAATTTGTACTTTTCAGTGCAAATGGCTGACTCTACTAATAGTGGTGATGTGCATGGAGAGGAGCAGAGTGAAGAAATAATTGAGAAAACCATGAGGAGCAATAATGTTCTCCAGAAATAGCTTACTTTTTATTTTTTTTCTTAGATATATATGAAATGCAGCATGCAGTGCTCTTGCCTATATTGCATTCTCCATCTGGCTGGTTACTGAAAGCTCAGATTCTCCTGGGTTTTTCTGAGTTATTTACTTCAATATTCTGCCTTTTATAGGAAAGATTGTCTTACAAACTGGATTCTCCATATTGGACAAATTTTTATGGTTTAATCCTATTTTTGATATCTAATTCTATTTTTTCCCTTGTATTTAATATAATTTCTCCTGACACACATACATAAACACATGCAAGATTTCATGTCATATTTTTTCTGTAGTGTTATCTCATGCAGAGATTCTTTTCTTACCACACTTGATTAAGAAATAGCTCTTATGGGATTCAGAGAATTGTTCTGTACCTCCAGTTTAGGAACCAAGAAATCCTTGCATGTCTTGTTCCCTTTAAATGGAGACTACAGCAAAAGCCCAATTAATACAGAGGGAATCCTTCCACTGATTTCAATCTTCTTGGTCAGGCTGTCTGTCTTTTATGCTTCATTATCCTTATCACTGAGCATATCATAATACATATATTTATCCTACTACAGGCCCACAAGAGATAGTTCTTCCACTTTATTGATGGGGATTTGAAGTACAGTGAGATGAAGTGCTTGATCTGGTAAAAGACTGAATTCAGCTATTGAAATCCCTGGTTTAGATAAATTTCAGTGTATTGTCACTAAAAGGCCCTAAAAGGTGGCTGTAGGTGCTGATGCAATACACATATTTTTAATGCAGATGATGTAGTTCATGTGAAGTGTTGTGGAAAGAGTTCTGGGAGCACAGCTTGGGATCCAGGCTTAGCCATCCTTCTGCCACGATGGCCTTAAGTGAAAATAACAAACCTGCCTTTTCTCTCTCTCTCCTGGGTAGACACTTACATTGTGCTCTGTAGAATCTATGCAGTGAGAATTAAATCTACCCTGCACAGAATATTATTTGGTGGCTGTAGGGTTCTACTGACTGAGTGTGTACCAGAGTTCTCTGGAGCTGAGCCTGGACAGTGATTTGTCAGGTATGTATTGCTCTACGTTGTTCCTATGAGATTTATTGCAAGGTGTTAGCTCTTCACAAAAGGCTTCAGGGTTGGAAAGCTCTAATCTGGCAATTATGAGGTAGGGTTGTTTTTTTTGTATTTTTTTCTTTTAGCTGGAAGGTAATTAATTGGTCTCCATAAAGTCTGGTGCCTTGGCTTGCACTAGAGGGTATGCTAGAGGGTACACTAGGATGGGAGGAAGAACATCTTTCTAGCCAAAGCAAAACAGCTGGAGTTTTGTTGGCCCTGGGACCATGCCAGGGGCTCTCCCTGTTATTCTTCTATCCCACCTATCACACTTACTGGAGCAGCACTGCATTATTCAGCGAAATAAGGATCACTTCTGGTTTACCTATTTCATTTTATGCAGGGAATTTTTTTTGCTTACTTTATAAGACAGCCATAATGCCTTAAGCAAATTGCTGTGAGATTTAAAGCAGAAAGCTTAGGACTGCGTTTAGGCTTCCCATTAGACTGAAAGGGGCTTAGATTTCCACTGATTGACCACTGAACTCTCCCCCCCTCCCCCCCACACCAACTCCACTTTTCTGGCCCAGATCAATGTCAGTAGTTAAATGGATCAGTTATTTGAAAGCTGTCTGTTGACCTTTCCTTCATGATTGATTGCATGAAAAGTGCACAGGAGTGTGGCTTCCAGCTAGGCAAGTAGTCACTGCTGACGGCTCTCTTTCACCACTCCCCATAGCCCACTAGGATTTCCCACAGAGGAATAAGCTGTCTGTGAAGATGCCAGACCAGAGAGTGCTCTCAAGTAACCATAATGAAGCTGAAAGCCAGCTCTAGTCTTCCTCAATGGCTGTGAGGAATTATTTATGAAGAGGAGACCAGGGCTGAGTGGTTTACTGGTCTTCAAAACACTTCCTGACCGGAGGTCTGGAATTGGAGAACCACAAGAGCCCTGGGTGACAGTTACCTATGGGTGTTGGCAGGTGTTCCACCCCAAATGAGGGAAGAGGACAAAAGCAGGGCCATCTGACTTTCTCTGGTGCACACACCAGCATGTGCTTGCCATCTCACTTGCTCATCATCTCACACACGTGCTGGCCTAGCCCAGAGAAATAATTAACTTTTCTATCTTTCAATATGTGTTTGAAACACAAAAACAGCCTGCAGGAGCAGATGCATTGAATTAGTCTTTGTGCAACTCTTCTTTCTTATGCTTTCCCATTCTAAAATTAATGTTGTCAGAGCTTTAATTTGGTTTAAATCTCCTGCAACCATTTCCATGCTAACAGGTTTTGATTTCTCGCATATGGAACATCTAAGTTACTCCCAATTGTTAGCATTATGAATAATGAACCCACCTTTTAACTCTTAAAATAAAGTTTGGCAGTGCAGTAAGTGACATTCTGTTTGCACAGCAGCAGAGAATACAAATTACCCTAAATCAGGTAATGGGAAGCTGATGTATGATGATTATGTTGTTTCATCACCCACTTTTTAGTAGGTTGTGCAGGATTGGTAATTCACTGCATGATCTCCCTTTTAAATCACTTCCTTAACAAACATGTAACAACAATAGCCTGATGTAGGGCACAGCGTGACTCTGCTTAATCTATATTTTACAAACCAGCAATACACTGCAGGTAATGAAAAGGTTCGCAATGTCAGCGCTTGATTCCGATTATCAGGGAGCTGCTGTCTGTGGAGTGCAGGGAGATGTGGACAGCTGGGGAGGAGGATGGAGCAGGTTGACAATTGGTGTTTCTGCTGATAAATATTGTGCACTGCTGCCCAGGCTGTGTGAAGGCTGTTGTGACCTAGGTTAATGGTGGATGCCAAACAATTTGGCAATTGGAAAAACGGCAATTGGAATTTTGATGGCAACCATTTGCCAACAGCTACCTTCTCTCTTGCCTGTCAGTGCTCTTTAGCTCTGGCACTGCAGGGTTATCCTCCTAAAGGGTCAGCCTTAACCCTTCACAAGAACTGAGAAAAGGGTTTGTGGAGGAGCTCTGAAAGGCATGAACTGGGAGTGAGGTCTGCGTGGATCCATTGGAGACTGAAGAGGGCTTGGGAGCCTTTGAGATTTCTGTTTTTTTGGTGCAAGATAATTTTAAATTATTCCTCATACTGGAAGGAAGAGGGACAGAATGAGAAAAAAAAAAGACAAAAGAAAAAACAAAATAATTAAAAAAACCTAGCAGTCACCTTGCTTGCAAATCCAGTTTGAACCTAGTGCATGCTCAGTCTGCACAGCTGCATGTTTCCTTGCCCTGCTGACTCATCTGGAGTAACTTCATGAACAACATCTGTTTTACCTTGGGTGACTTGGTGGGATGACAGGGGTACTACACCAAGCAAATCCATGATATTTAAGAAATATTTCTATAGTTAAAATTAGCAGAGGAGTTGGTGTGTGTTAGAAAGAAGAATGGCATTTACTGGATTCACTTATTCTAGTAAAGATGGAGGGATCCAGCAGAAAGCTGTTAGAGTAAGGCCTTGAAGAAGTGAGCAACATACTGGATGCTATCATTACTGAAAGGCTGGATGCAGAAGAAAATGGCTCTGGGAGTGAGCCTCACTCTTCACAGCAAGAGTGAATAGTGATTCAAGTTTTGCTCTCTTTATCATTTTTGGAGGACTTTTCTGGAATTAAAACCAAAACCAACAGGGACATTCTTCTGTTGTAAAGATGGGATAAGAACCTTTAATAGGGTTAGAAGCTACACATCTATTAAAGATAGCATTTACAATTAAAAAGCTGTAATTCATGGAAAAATTAATTGCTCAGGAGTAGCCAGCACCCATTGATTTGGGAGCTTGGCTCTAACAGAGTTGAGTCTCCAGTTTGTCAGATTGGTGCTTGCCTTTCTCTTCCTCCCTTCTTTGAGGATCTTGTCATTGCCAAAGCTGAGAACAATGACAAAACTGAGAAGGATGACTCTTTACAATGAAGCCTGGTGTCCTTCCATGGTCCTTCTGACCCAGCTAAAGGAAGTCCTTGTATCTCCACTGATCTTGCCAAGGACAGTTTCTGAGTTCACATTTCTGACTTGGGGAAGCAGTTAACAGGGGTCACTGAAGTGCTTTGTTGGCTGGGAGTTACTCCTGGGCAGAGAACTCAACACCTGCGTCTTGCCATGTGTCTGATAACAGCACCTTACCCTTCAATAAAAGCAGGAGTGATGAAGAATTACATTGATGGCTGAGCAGAAATGAAGGGGATACAAAATTTCCTCTTCTCATTCCTTCTCTCCATGCAGCACAGCTTTTATTAGATCTCCTTCACCCTTGCCCTGGGTGTCTGACTGTTCCCCCTGTCATGGTGCCCTGCCCTGCCCTTTCCCATAGGGGATTCCATCCAACCTTTTGCTGTCATCTCCATATGGCTGCCTGACTTCTGATAGACTGGGAAGTGAAGTGCTTTTCCTGACAGTGCAAGGATGACAGCAGATTTTGCAAAAAACCCTTTCATTGCTCATGGAAATCTGGGCTTCAGATTTCGGCAGTTTTATTTCCCAAAAGGGCCTTTCCCTGTAGTTAGGCAGAAATCAGTAAGTTGATGGAAGACACACAAGAGATATTTAACTCCTTGCCAGCTTACTATAATGGTCTGCACCAATGTGTGATTTTGAGAAAAAAAAGGGGGGAAAATATCAGGCAATTGGTTTGTTTTCATTTAGAGGGAGACATTTTGAGAGATTAAGTGACATGCCTAAGGCTGGGCAGGGGATCTAACTGGAACTCAGACCTGAATTTACTGTTGCCAGGTCATGTAACTTGAGCTTAAGACTTTTGTCTAACATTTGAATAAAGCATCTTTAAATCCAAACAGTAACAGTTTTTTTTCTGGCATGGTTTCTTTCAAATCATTCTAGTAAACTGAAGGATATTAGAAATTGCAAGAATAAAGCTAGGTCACAATATCCTGCCTTATCCTTAAGTATTGTAGTGATTTTTGGGAACATAATTTCTATTTTATCACGGTTAAAAAGCAGCACCTGCAGAGGGTTTATTTCCTTGCAAATGCCAAATCTAATGTTTCAAAGAAAGCTGAAGATGAAATGAAAAGTAGAGCAGAAGGGTAGGTTGCTGTCATTAGCCTTAAGATTGTTTATGAAAACCCGAGATGACCTACAGCTTTAAATGACATTGATTGGCATTCTTTAACTTTGTACTAATGGACTAATGACTTGCAAAGCTCTGAGCATTCAAAGGGAAAGAAAAAATCCTGGCATCTGTGAAAGATGTTGATTATAATCTGTGGTATTCAGCTGACTTTTCCAATAAGTGTTAAATATCCAGGACACTGCAAAGAATTGTAGTTGTTGCTATTTAAAAGAAAAGAAATAATTCCTCAAATAGCAATGTATTTTGTTTTTAGTGCCAAGAATACCACACTGAAAGTGAATAGTTTCAATTGTAGCCTCTCGACTAGAGGCAAACCTTGCTGCAATTCAGCAGCAAACCATGTCTGAGCAATCCCTCTAAATCTTGAGTCTTAAGGGAGGAGTACTGAGGTAATAAATAAAAAAATTTAAAAATATAATAAAAAATAAATAGTAGAAATCCCCTCTTGCTCCTGCTGCAGAATGCAAGTCATCTAGCTTTGATTCTTGTTTTTGCCCCTTAACTCTGTTGTATGCTTGAGATAAAAGGGATTTACCTTAAATTTCCAGTGTAGTGGTTATTGTTTCTTCTTCTGCTCCTTTTATTATCCTGAGTAAAATGTGCCACTACAACAATCCTTTTGAGACATGAAATACTGCTGAAAGGTCACTGTTTAGAGCACAGCCAATATAGCAGGAGACACTGCTAATCTATCAGTTCTATGATGAATATGTTGACAAGGAGCTGAATTTTAATAATTAATCATGATAAAACTAAGGCAAGTTAATAATTTAGAATCTGATAATGGAGAGTGGTGTGACTCCTTGAGTAGGCAGTTTCTGTTAAGTTTCACCTCTGTTAATTTTAACCAAAAGGAGCACTGTCACTTTTAATTATGAACAAGAAGCTCTTGGAGCTGTACAGACATCACAGAGGAGGTCAGCTCCAGAACATGTTAACAGCTCCAGGAGAAAATCTGGGGAGCACAGACAAGGTCAGTATAAAGCTGCTCAATGTGGTTAATTCTTCAAGCTGTATGTTTGCTTTACCATAACTGTGTTAATGGAGAACAAGTAAACAAAATGGTAAAAAGAGAATAGATAGAAAGTAGATATTTTTCATCCCAAATATGTCAATAGTAAATGATCACCATGAAACCCTGAGCTTACAGTAGTGGTGGCAGAATTGTCATCAGTTCTGATGGAACCATCTTATATGCATCTTTTCACCAGACTATTCTCATGACCTGTCCACCATTGCAATTTCCTCCTCTGAAAACATTCTGGGTTCCCTAAAGATGTGAGATGTAGGTGCTTGTGCTTCTGTTTGCCTCTCCAAAAAATTTGTGTTTTTTTTTTCTATTTAAATAGCCCATGTTAACAGAAAGAGGTTAGGGAACAACTTGAGTTATTTCTTATATTAAGCTCTGCAAAAATCAGTAGCAGGATTTGAGAGGGCATAATGATATTCTGGTGGAGGGAAGGATCTATGTGGAAAGGGAAGGGGTCATGTACACTGACCTTGCACCCCTACCCCATGCTGCCCTAGCAGCCACAATGGGAGGACTGTGGTGCTGTTAGTGATGGAAGCTCACTGGAGCCAGGGAAAGGGGGAGATCTAGGGTACATAAGGCAGGGATTCAGGCCTTCAGCAGGCTTCAGGAATTCTGCTGTTGAGGAAATATCCCAACTGATAAATACGTCTTGCTTTCTTAAGGCTGAATATGCTGGTTTGGGACACCACAGCCTGTGCTCAATGTAAGATTGCCAGCATGGCATTAGATGCTGCAGTACCTGAGCATTAACTTGTGTTTCCTGCTGCTTGTGGTAGGAAATTCTTGGAATGCTGGGACTACTGAGGTACCTATTCAGTTATCAGAAGCATTTGGCAAGTTTCTAAGGGCAGCCACTGTAGCTGAAATGTTATTTTAATAATTTTACAAAGCTCTTTGATAAACAGAGGTTGACATTTCTAAGGAACCCTGTTCTCTTCACCCTTGTGGCAGTCGGAGTTGGCTAGTGGGGAGGAAACCCCTCACATAGCATGGCTCAGGTTACACAAATCAGATGATTTAACAGACTTTTCAATGTTCACTGTTTAAATAGGTGCTTTTGTTCCAAACTTGGCTGAGTTTTCAGAGGGCTGCCGTTCTCCTCTTAACTGTCTTGTTTGCAAAAGTTTGCAGTTCATGTTAAAGACGCCTTGGCATGGTTTTAAAAAGAAGCAATAATAAAGAAGGGCACTAAGTAGTTAAAGTATATGGTGTGTAATATTCAGAGTTACTTTACTTGGTCTCAGTGTTGTATCAATGGCAAAAAAATTAACACCAAAAAAATGCATGCAAATAACGTTTGCTTCTGAGAAGAGCTCCGAGCAGTACCCGCTTGCCACTCTTACATCTCTGAGTGTGTGATCTTGTCTCTGCTAGTTGTTTGTTTTGGCCTGACTCCAAGGGATTTGTATTGCAGGCTGTTGTGTCACTACAGTTGACATAACTCACAGTTTTTCTTTTTGATTTTTTTTCACCAGAGAGAATCGTATTTGTTGTACTGCACAAAATAACTTCATCTCACTGTAGTTTCATGGCATGTTGTGTTGATGTGTGATGAAAGCACGTCCTGTCATGATTTATGTCATTATATGACAAGACACCTTCCCCATAAATTAACACATTTTGGATAAGTTGCAGCATTAGGTCAACTTAATCCATTGCAAAGTTTCAGGAGTCCAGGAGATACAAACTAGTTCAGAACAGTCACAAAGCTTTAGACTAAATTTGTGGGATGTGATACACTCTCATAAAAATCAAGGCCATCCCATGAACTTCTTTGTAGATGATATTTGCATCATATCTCAGCCTAAGATTGTAACTTAAAATGTTCCTAAATTGTCTAGCAAACATGGGTGATGAAGTATTTGTGATTTAGGCGTCTATTCCTCTAAAAACAAATTTGACATATATCTGGACACATATCTGTCTCATTTCCATTTTACTTGAATGAAAGGTGTCCCCAAATGTCTGTACTTCTTACCTCCTAAATCTATTACGTGGCATTGCAGTGTACCATAGCAGATGTCCGGATGTTTGAAAGAATGGCAGCATCCAGTGCACCATGGGAATCCCTGATCCATAAATTATTACATTTATGTGTAGCAAGCTGCTGCATAAAGCATGGCACTTAAGGTAAGGACAGAGAATGTTGCCTGGCAGGAAGAACAGAGATATGCCTGTTTTATAGTAAATCAGAATTAATCACCTATGTCCTCAATAAGATGTGCCAACATCTCCGAACTCGTATGTGAAGTGTTTGCAATTATAGACAAATGTCTACATGAAAGGGCTTCAGAGGCCCTGAGAAACCCAGTTCCTTAGCACCACACATGAGAGCTATGACTATATCTCAGGGGTCACCAAATTCATCCCCTTATGTAAATGCTATCACCTACTGTCTTGAAGTAATTGCATATGTCATTACTTGATTACTGTAGAACTTTTATTATAATTCACTCATCTCTAAATTCCAGCTCAAATTAGACTGCATATATAACCTTTGTATTTGTTATATCTACAGAAAGAAATAGCGGTGTCACTATTTTTATGTGTGATGATTTGTGTCAGTCATCAGCTTTCCTGCTGTAGGCTGGAGAAAGGAAAGAAAGAAGAAATTACTTTCTCTCTTAAAAACTCATGCTTTTGAGTTAGATTTCACACATAGACATGCAGACGGTTTTTGAGAACCTTACCTTTTTAAAATGTTTAGTATTTTTTGTAGATGACAGAAATGAGCTGAAAGTATAAAATTACCAGTTCTTTCCTCTGCCCCCCAAGTTTTCCTTCTCAGCAGTCGTTTTTCATTTGACAGTATATAAAACTCTGGGGCTTTTTTTTTTAAATCTGGCTTTGTTCATATCACATCAATTGCTACTTATATCTTCAATGCAGTCTGAAGGCATATCCAGAGTATCTTGTTCATGACTTATTGTAGAAGGATTAGCTATTAGGTGTTGTTTTCAGGCCAGCAGAAAGTCCTTTCACCTTAACTCCTCCTATCTAGTAAATAATTTTCCTCAAGTCATTCAGCTAGTAGATGTAAAATATGAGCACTCTCGTACAAGCTCGTGTAATTGTTGAAGGTTAAAATTGCTGCTCGCATTTTGGCTTCCATTACAATTTAAACAATGGACATCACATTTATTCCCTCCCTAAACAAATGGTGCAATGAAGTAACCCGTTCCACATGACTTAAACAAAAGTAATGACAAGGGACTTTAGTGTTTAGGAGCTGACAAGCTTGCTTTAGGATTGAGATGAATCACAGACACTGGGTTTATATGATAATGTTACTTCTCTGCCTGCTACACTGATCTGCAGCTCAGAGGTGATGCCTGGGTGACCTCATCCTTGGGTGCCCAAGGACTTGTTCATATCTTTCTCTACTCAAGGTGGAAGCCTTCCATTATCCACCTGTGAAATGAACACTAAGAGAAAACTAGAAAGGCCCCAATCATGCAAAGTGCTAAGCAGACCCCGAAGCCTTACATTCCCATAGCTCCCCATTGATTAAGATGCTCAAGTTTGTTCATTCTGCATTAGGCATGAGAGCAGTGGAGAATGTCAAGGGCTCATTTCTGGTTTGCGTTTTTCTGTCAGCTAGTTGATCCCTCATTTTTTGTTTGGTTGCAGCTGCAAGGCTGATGCACTGTATCGGGAAAAAGTAAAACCTGCAATATAAAATCAACAAAAGAAAATATCAATAAATTCCTTAGGGGATTTTATCGGTTTTAAATTACTTTCATATGACTAATGTTATGTGCTGTGCTAAGAAGAAAAGAAGCAAGTTGACAGTACTTCTGGCCATTTTAAGATATCTTGCAATCTTTGGGAGTCTTGTCCTTGGGCTGATCATATGACAACAGGGAAATAAGGACCTTGTAACCAGCAGTGCAAAGTCAGGGTGTTCTTCCTGTGGGCTCAGAACTGTTGTAAGTGCCTTTATCTCACTGTTGGTAACAGGGTACTCCTGAAATAAACCACACTTTGTGTAGACTAAAGATTTGCCCCCAGCATTTTTGTTTTAAGAGAGATAAATATTCTTGGGGTTTTGTTCGCCTTTATTTTACAAAGGCTTTTTAATTTAAATTTCTAAAGAAAGTGGCACGGCAAAAAGTGTTTCTGTATGCTGCTGCATAGAGTTGAAATGTAAAATTTGTTACTGATGAATGATTGTAATTTGCTGTTTATACTAGAACATTCAACATGCTGTGGGATGTACTCGGAGATGACAGGAAAGCATGATTCCTTCACTGGAGAGTCCCCCAGAATAGGCACAGAGAAGAAGACAGGCCAAAGCAGATAAAGAGTGTGAAAAGAAAAGTCAACTCTGCTAACTGTAATGTGGCACAATTGTTTCTTAAGGGTATTTCATGGGTAATGAAGCTAAACAGCTTAGTTTCATTATCCAAGCTGAGATAAATGCATGGGGAATACATTTCAATACATTATCCAAGTCTCCAGTCAAGTCACAGTCTGTTCAACACAACACCACTTTTGTAGGAGTTGAACTTTTAGACACAATTAAAACTTCAGTTCCCTAAGGCACGTGAAATCTAAATTTTTCTAAAGGATTTACTGATGGCACAAATAAAGATGTTTCCCTGACTAATTAGTTTGGGATAACTATGTGTCCCATTCCACATATACTGTACAGGGCTTGAGCAGTCTCACTGTGTTGAGGGCTCTGACTGGTTAGGAAGAAGCAAACTGGAGGGTTTCTGTACTTGCTGGGCTGGCAGCACTTGGCAGCTGGCTTCTGGATCTTGATCTTGGTAAAAGGGAAAAACTAAGAATACATTCTGTCTTCTTGAATCACGAATGGCCCTGTCCCTCTAAGAATGTCCTGAATATGTGTCTTAGGGAATTTTGACTTAAATGTGTATCTTATCCAGTGTAAACCAGATTGCTTTAAAATTTCTTTTAGCTACAGTCATCTAGAACAGTTTTAAAAAACAGGTAAGAAGTCTAGGATTACATGAAGATGGCAGAGCCCTTGGCTAGCCTCTGCCTGCCTCTTTCCAGCAGAGTTCCTGTCAAGAGTTTAGCCTGTGGTGTTTGTATCAGTAACGTCCCTTTACACATCGTATTCTCTTCAACCTCAATTACTCACTCCAAAGCATCATTCCTGTCTCCTTATGTGCAGTGCTTGTTCTGAGGGAACAGGAAAAGTTCAATAAATCAAACTAGAAGTCACTGAGGAAACACTCACAGATATCCATGGCAGCAAGATTCAGCTTCACTTGCTTGATAAGTTATGTGATCCAGAAGGTAAAACTTTCTGCTTTGAATTCTCTGATAACCCCATACTAATTGCTGCTTTTTGCTAAGCACTGTGCTGTTCTTCAAGCAGTGGGTGGAAAGCAGACGTGTGTAAGAGGTACAGGAGCCACCAGAAGGCTGGATCATCTGCCTGGCTCATTTGCTCACATGCCCTCCTATGATCTCAAAAATCTGCTGCAACTCTGCACTCTGAGGAAAAGCCCTAATATGCAAAACAAACATGATACTGGCGATGCAACATTAAGCGACTGATGATGTTAAGAAATGTACTAATACTCGTGTTTGAGGCCGTCTGGTCTGGTTAAACCCTCCTGAGCCTCTTTAATAGATGAACACTGTGTATTACACAATGAAGTGCTTTAGGATAAAAGTCTTCCTCTTATTGTTGCTACATTCACTGAAATTAATACTTTCTGATTTACATTCTCCCTGCCTCTCTTGTCTTCATATGTATGCATTTATGTGCTTCACTTATATAGATTTGAAAGATAATTTTTTATATCTTCTATCTTGGGAAAATTCTTTTCCCTGAAGATACCTCACTTTCCCTAATGTGGGCTAGTGGCAGTGACTTAATGAATTTTTGACTTCTTTCCATGAGAACTTTCACCAGAAATACTTCAGTTAATAGGATAATACTGAATATAAGTGGAATATAAATGTTGCACAGTTGAAATGCCTGCTTTGATGGAAAGGGGCAGAATTATAAATGTCAGATATTCCAAACTGTTTCGAGAGGACTGGATTCATTTGAAACATTCATTTCTGCATTGCAGAGAAACAGCCTGGGGGTAGATTGATCTTGTTTACCTACTGCTATGTTTCTTCCATAGTTGTTTGTGCAGAAATTTGCTCATGCAGGACTGTATGCATTGGGAAGGTTGGTTTGTTTTAAACCATTTGACTGATTTTCTTTAGAGTATCTGGTTTGTCAAAGAGAAGGAAGGGGAGGGGGAGGGGGGGGAGGGAAGGAAATTTTGCACTGTTCCTTAAGCTTTAAAAAGGAAACTTGGCATTCTTTTAAGCCTCAAAATGTTTCAGTGCCTCAGTCTTCCTGAGGTGCAATTGTTGCATCACCTGAAAGAAATACTTAGTATTTTTCATTCCTAAATTGTAGAGGTATCCAAAGGACCCAGTGTAACAGGTAGCATCCATACTGGCATGCTGTGGTTTGTTATTTCCCACATTCTGCTGAATGTCAAAATGGTGTTGCCACACAGGTTCCAGCATCAAAGAGTACTTCCCTCACCCACACACTCTGCTGGGGGCTTTGGGGTAAAAGAGAATATGAGTTTCCCTGTGACAGCATTATTCATAATGATTTATTCTCTCCATTACTGTGGTTCTTAGAGGCCACGTGTAAAGACTGGGGCTTAATTGCACTTGCAATCATGAGGTAGAAAAAAACAAGTGTCACCCTGAAGACCCTTGTAAATAAAACACCTTTGGCTGGTTGCAAGTCAGACAGGTGTGTGAGGTGGAAACAGGAGAGAAGGTACAAGAAAGAAGAGAGGAGCAAGTTTGCTGCATAGTAAAATGTGAATCTAAAGGAAAGTGTACTTTACTCAAGTGTCAGGCACTGAAACATATCTCGCCAGTCTCTGAAGAAATGTCAAGATTGAGGCAGAGTGACTGTACCTGGTGCTTGCTGAGAAAATTAACAAGCCTGGCAATAAACCTCTGTGTAATAATGGCTCTGAAGAGTTATATTTGCTTTGGAATTTACTTTTATAAAAGCATGAAATTTTATGTCTAAACAAGATCTATAACCACCTATACAGAAGCAAAGACTTTTAGTACCTCTGAGAATGAAGGACTGTGTTCTGTGTGCTCCAGCAGGACAGAACTTGCATTAGAACTGTAGGACAAAAGCTCACTGAGTAATTCAATATAAGTTATTTCATAAACTTTGTCCTTGGTGAACATAAAATATTATTTTCTTGAATCAATTTATTATATGACCTTTTTTTTTTTTCCTTTTTTCCTTGCTTCCAATATCCTTCTGCCAGACTTACTCTTAGCATTTCCTCAGTCACCCAGATGCCACACCAGAGGATGTAGCTGGGATGTGGGAGCATTCCCAGCCTGGGTCAGGGAGGGACCAGCCCTCTGTATTGTGTCAGGAGACCTTGCCCTCACCACCTTGCTCTGCCCCTCTCCTGTGTGAGGACCCACAGAGTCGAATCCCTCCTCTTCTTCTGGCAACATTGCAGCACCTGCAGAGTCTCTGCAGTCAGCCCCTGGGCTCCAGCTGCAGCAGGAGCTGGCAGCCACAGGGACAAAAAAGGAAGGGTGAATGAGGGAAGGGCAAAAGATTTTTTTTTTTTTTCAAGTCCTTCTTCTGTTTTTCTTCTGGGAGCACTGGAGTCTGAGTTATGTTCAAGAGTAGCACGGATAAAGCTGTTGCCTTCAGCAAGAACACGCTGAAAAGCAAACTTGCTGGAATTACACTTTTGGTTATTGCTCCCATGAAGCAACAGCCTTGTGAACCTGGTGATAAATCAGGGCCCAAAGCCCATAGCGATTATGAGGTGAAGTACAGAAAAAAAAACTGCAAAGGAAAAAGCCAAGACAATGAAGAAGGCATTGATTTGATTTTGATAGCTGCTAAACAAAATGGGCTGACAAAAACCATTAATGCCCCTTTCAGACGCCTCTGTTGGAGGTCAGCTGCCAAACAAGAGAGGAAATGGTGGGGGTGCCTTATGTGTTTATTATAAGACTGATGATTTCTTATGCTTGATGGAGCCAGACTTGCTTGATAGGGGATGATCTGGCATATCAGAGAGAGAACTGGATTTCTGCTTTTTGGTGAGGAATCCTGAAGGAGAGACAATGGCAGAGTGTTGCTTGCAGTGGGCTGGGAGCAGTGGGGAGGGCCTGGGCTGTGCAGATCTCCCGGGAGGCTTGCTAGGATCACCTGAAGATGGAGTGTCCTTGTGCAAGGCACAGGAATCCTTCTCAGGGAGTAGAGCTTGGGGCAGGTTTACTTGTTAATCTTCCTCATTTTAGTTTTCCTTCACTCCTCCAGGATCAAAATATTCCTTTTGGGGTCTGTATGCATTTACAAACTTGTTTAAGACCATAAACAAACCCATTCCTTCTCAAAATAGTTTCCACCTTGTCCATGATTTGAGATGCCATTTGTGTCACGGTTAATCTGTACAAATTTTTGCCAAATAAGTAAGATACTGTTTGGAGACAATGGGACCTTTCTGCACAAATTCAAGTTGTTCAGTAAGGGAGAAAGAAAGAACAGCTGAAAATCAAGCATTTTATTATTGATAATGGCTAGTGAAGATGGCTAAAACAAGATGCTGGCTACAGCACTGGTTCTTCTGTTTTATCATCTCTGTGGCTGGCAACTTGAAAAACTCAACTAAAATCTACTGTTATCAACAGACAAGTTTAATTATAATGTAATAAAGAGAACTTAGTTTTCAAGTGGTACTTAGCTGATTGGATAAAGGAAGCCTGAAAGAATATTTTTCCCATTCAATTTCTTCACATTCTTTCACTTTGTCCTTTCACATTATGTACCATAGAAAATTGTTTGCAGTCTATCTTGTGTGAGTGACAGAGTATCTTAAAACACTGTGGATTTGGATAGCAAGTCACTGGCTTGTTTACTCAAGTATTGCCTTGTGGGCCAGAGACCCACATTTCACAGATCCAGTACCCCTAATGGGAACTTTGTCTCTAAAATTCTCCTCTACTTTTAAATACACAATTTGCTTCTATTTCATGTGAAAAAAGATAACCTACAGAAGGTTACTTGAAAAAAATTTTCTTTGATGGCAGATACCTGATATAGAAGTCTGAAAATTACTAACAGAGGCAACTTAAGTGAGATTGCTGAGTGTTTTTTTTGAATGTTACCAAATAATATAAACAATTACTTCTGTCTGACCAATGGGCCATCCCTGGCAGCAAAGTTGACTTTCAGGACTTCTTTGTGGTCCCCATCCTCCCTTTGCTCCCTATTATGCATTGCACCAGAATTTTCCATCTTGCCTGTGCCCACATTCGTGTTTTGGGGTACTGCTGTAACCTTCCTGACATGATCTGAGTTACAAAGCTTTAGAAGACACTAAGAGTTGATATATTTTTTTTTACCCATATAACTTTTCCCAGTGCAGTTTGTAATAAAACATCAAAAATTATCAGTGTATCCAAGTAAACAGTGATCTGTTTTCCCCATCCCTAGGTAATGGGGACAACACTGTCTTAGGCTCTGTGTGCCCCTGGTGCCCACTCTAATCTCCCTCCTTCTGACAGTTACCTTTATCCTTAACCCAGTTACCACTTGCTGGGTTATTCCCTTTTCAGTTTTCATTGCCCTCCTTAAGCATTCAATAAGGAAGCAGCTTCTGCAAGTATACACAACTGATGGCTTCCAGGACTTGCATCAGGACAATGTTAATGAGGCATGAAATCATGCCGACCAGGAGATGTATTCTAAGCAAATTCTGCTCCAAAATAAGCAGGCATCTGTGCCTGCTGGAGCAGTGGAAGTTGCATGGCACAAGGAGGGCCTTGGAGAGCCATATGTTTGAAGGCTGGTGGTGACATTTCTGCTTTTCTTCCTTATATGGTTCATTACCACAGTTTGTTTGCTTTCTTAATTGCTCTCTCTGTTGCTGAGTCTCTGTGGACTGTAATGTATGTAAAACAATGTGCATGAGTCAAGGAAAATCAAGGATTTGACTGTCTTGTTGTAGATACCAATAAGTGAAATACCATGAACTAGAAATTAAAGGAATCCACTGTATGTTGAACTAAATCCTAAGACAGTAGTAACTTAAATCCTTTGTTCATGCTATAATTTAATATTTATAGCAGCAGATTTGCTCTATAGCAGTGTAGTGCCTAAGGCACTTGCACAAGAGTGCATGCACCATAGCGGTTCCAGCAGAAAGGAGCTTGCTTTGTCTGAGCAGGCAAAAAGTAGGAAAAGGGAGCAGGAAAAGGGAGTATTTTAATTCATATTCCACAGAAGTGGCAGACTACAAAATTAACAGACTTGCCTGTAATCTCCCAGGGTCTTCATAAACGTGGTGGTGATTTAATCTCCTGATTGTGATTTTCATCACAAATTCTGAACTAATCGATAACATGTTTATTTGCCATCCCATAACTGCAGCAATATTTTGCTGTTAAATACCCTGCAGTGCCATTAAAAGCTAGTTTATTTAAGAATTGTAACTAGCATGGGCACTTGAGGCATTTCTAAAGGAAATAGTGTGTGAGCTGTTTGATATGAATAACAATAAAGGAAAGTAATTGATTATCCAGCAATACAAACCTGAAATCTTGCCTGAAGTACTTTGGAGAAAGCCTGACAGTGTCATACCACCATGACACATCCTCTTCACTACTCTGCAGGGCACCGTAAAGTGGATGCAAAATGAAACAAAAGATTAAAAAGAAAAAATAGACTGGGGCTACCTTAATCTGAGGCCAGGAGCGAGAACATGCCCCCATGTCCTCTTGCGCCCTGAAACGCAGGCACAGCACAGAAGGGGAAATTCACAATGGCAGATTGCAGCTTTGAAACTCCAAATTCAGCATTAAAGAAAATTGAAACGTAGCTGACTAGGCTGGTGGCCCACTGGAGTAATCACCTGCAGCCGTGTTTTCAAACAAAAGCTCAGATGAAAGCCACAGGGTGACCAACAAAGGGACAGAAAGCTAATTTTCCACCTGCCTTTTGTTATAAATAGTGATAAACTGTGACTCCGGTCCTAGAGGCAGAACACTGCAAAGAAGTGAATTCTGTGGCTAGAAATGATTTGTTAAGATACTCTGGGCAAAACAAAAGTCGTTGTTGTGCTCCCCCAGCTCCCCCTCTCCCCAGTCAGATTAAACCACTGGTACTGCATCAAGATGCAAAGAACTGAAGCTAATCAGCTAGGCAAAGATTTAGCCAACATAGGAAATGTCTACAGATAGTTTTCCGAATCCCAGCTGTTAAAAAAAATTACAAACTGAGCTGACATATGGATACCACATCATTGTTTCTACTTTCTGAATAGGAATGGGACCTTTAATTGGGTTTTCAGTAAGTGTGCTTGCTGTTTGAATTGTGTTTGGATAAACCTGCTGGGAAGTTTGTTTTTAATGTATTGCTTTAGCAATGTTCTTGTTTTCTAACATTCTGGTAAGATCGATATTTAATGGCTTTGAAAGCACTCGAGTAATTTTATTTAAAACTGTGAATGAACATTTTGGGGAACTGTTCTTTTTTAGTTGCCCTTTTCCCCATTTGCTTATCAATATGATAGAGATAAGAAGACTAATCCTGTTCATCTCCTATTGATTTTGGACTAAGTGAGCAATCAGCCTCTGTAACTCTATTCCTCCACATGCTCAAATAGCATCTGTAAAAGCAGAGATGTAGTAACAGATGTGAAGGCCAGATACAGATACATCTCTTTTGCAAGGGAAGCATTTAATAGAAAAACGGGAAATGAAGTGAGAATAGAGAGTACTTTAGGAAGGTTAACTGAACTATTTGCACTCTTGAAAATGATAGCAACTGAAAACATAATTTCTCTCTTAACCAGTTTGGGAATTCCTCTCTGTCGAAAACTTGACTGGAGTATATGAAGCAGTTAGTGCAATTATACTGCAACATTAGGGAGCACAAGCATATATTTTTTTAAATTTTACAACAATAGAAGCCAAATACAATTACATATTACATTAATGAGATAGATTGCTACTTTTAATGGAGCCTCTGTGCTCTGCACTGCACTGTATGCAGATTTGCTAGTTAATAAGCCCGAACAGTGTTTCTGTTCATGGAAAATGAATCCGAAACATTTGTCAGATTATCTGTTTGGCATGCCTGACTGGTGTCTGGAGTGGCACTTTGCTAATGTGCTATTACTCAGTGTCATTAACCCACAGAAGTGATTGAAAGGTGAATTTATATTTGCATCATGCTGCTCAGAACAGGCGGTGTTCTGGATTAATCTGGTGTCCTGTGAAATGGTGCTGCACAGGATAAAACGAACCAAGCATCTCACAAAGTGCATATTCCTAACTCTTGGTGGCTTTTTTCACTAGAGGAGTGTCCTGTGGTGATAATGGTAAAATGAAGGCACTAAGTTACCTGTGGGAACATTTGCTTGTTAGCTGTCTGTTCAACATCGTTAGAAATCCAAAGTTTTTATAATTCCTGTGAAAAGCTTTTGATTGCTTTACCCACCAGCATTAAAACCACATAAAATATTTTGGCTACTGCATTATACATAAATAGCTTCGAAAGATTGCATTTAAAAAGAGGGTCTGGGAAATGCAGAGCTGATTATTTTTTGTTATTGATTAGGAAAGTGTACCTGTTTGCATGCAAGTAATTACTTTTATTCCACAGTATATTTCTTTCTACACTGAAGAGATGGATTTTCTTTTCTTTCTGTAAGCAAAACTATCATTGTTAGTTCATTTTGAGTTAAGTAACTGCTTTTTTCTTTGCTTGATTTTTTACATGCCATGATTTTCTTACAAACAATATTCATTGCAAATGGTTTTTAATGAAGTGTGCATGTAAAGCCACAGTCTTTTCATTTGTGTAGATTTTGGAGCTGAAAGAGTGTTTGCTATGACCTGTTCAAGAATGCAAAGAGATCTAGACCTATAAAACAGAATGTGTATTTGTTTATTGAAAATATGGAAAGATGAGGGAAGAGAAGGCAACTGTGATTGTTCTGTAGCTCTCCTTCTTTCTGTTTGGTTTTGCATCAAAGTTTGAGGATTGAAATAATTTGTTTTCTGATTTTTTGGGTTTTTTTCTTTCAATTTTATTTTTTATTTAGTCCTAAAATATTGTTATATTTTTCTTTGTAAAAAAGCAAAAGCATTTTTAGCATTTTTGCACCATGTTTCACAAAGGACAGAGGAGTGTAACACACTGTGCTAATGAACTTTTGATGCACCACAGAGTTGGAAATGGTTTCAAAACCCCATTGAATGGGGATTTTATTTACTATTTTGACAGCTCAGGTCTCCCACTCAGTGTGCAAACAAAATGCCCACTGCTCCAGCAAGTTTCAGCCGCGTAACTGCGTGCTGAGAGCCTGCACCCAAGCAGAACTGGGAAAGAAAATAGAGAGAGGTGTAAGTGAAGACTGTGACATTAATGACTCACTGTGACAATGAGCACAGAGCTGATCCTAAATGAGAGGTGTCAGGGTAATAAATGACTTCTGGAAGCCATGGTGACAGGCGCGTGTCCCGGATCGGGATGTGGAGGCGCAGAGCAGTGCGGTGCCGTGCATGTGCCAGGACACGGCTTGTCCCACATCCCTTCAGGAAGATTCACGTTCTTACTGATTTCTCTTGAAGTAAGGATTAGTGCTGTCTCCATTTGTGAAGCTTAGCCCTTTTCCAGGGACTTGAACAAATAATGGACTTGTTCTTCTCAATTAGTCCTTTATTTTAATTAATCAGATAGAGATCAGTTTTCCGTCGTCATTCCTTAATAATGAAAATGCACTGATGAGCCTAATTGTTATAGTAATTTGACCTCAAACCCAGGAGCAGTCACCCCTGAATTTTATTGTTCAAAAAATGATAAATGCAATGCAACCTTGAATGTCTTTCCAGTTGTTGATTAGCTGTATAGCCTAAGTACTGGGATTCTTCTGTGTGTTAATTTTGCTGTTATTGTATGATAAAACAAAGAAAAGAAATCCCGAGGAGTTCATCTACATTGACACATTAGATTACAAGAGCTTCTCCAGGGCATTTGTTCATCATGTATAGATAAATTCAATCTCTCACTCCTTTTCCTGTAATGGAAAGATTGCTGCAATGTGGGAGTTAATTAGCAGAGCTGTTTATGAAAAGGCAGGAGGGGGGGGAATTAGGCATGGGTAGATGGATGGATGGATGGGTTGATGGATGAATAGATAGATGCTAGAATGATTTTAATTTGTTAAAAAAAACCCAAGTGTATGGCAGAATGCAAAATTTGAAGTTTGCCCATATTTACAAAAATAAAATATTATTCACTGACAACCCGGGAAAGCATTGTACAGTGAATATTTTTAATTTTTCTGTGTGTACATATATTTTTGTTAGCCAAAAACACTGTCTGAACATTATGTAATTCTACTCACTAATGAGCAATTCCCTTCATGTCACCCAATGGAAGCAGGATGGGCAGCACAGAAAAATGAAAGAAAAACAGGTATGTAGTTTAAGTAATGGTTAAGTAGAACCTGAACTGATGGTGTAGTCTCTTAGTTGAATTGTTATTTTGATGAAGAAAATATGTTTTGTAACAGGTTTCATAAAGAGAAGGCAATGCTACTAATTTTGCCTTTTTTAAAGGCAAATGTGGGTCAAATTTCAGGTCTATTTATTATTTTGTATATTACTCAATTTGGACGAAGTTACAAACTTCAACAAAGTTGAAGTTTCTACATTTCACTCAAATGAGTATAAGGCAGGGACCTTCTCCTATTTCTACTTTAATGACTAATTCTGCTATAAATCTGAACAGATTCAGACTTTTCTGTTTCTGGAGGGTCTCCATTCCTGGTTTGCATCTACAAAGGAAACATCCTTGTGAACCAGCACAGTACTTTGCTACTTGGATTTCCATTCCTCTGCTCTCATGTTCATTTCATTTTATAAACTTTTTTTAAAAAGCCATTGTTACAAAAATAAGTATAAAAATATTCAGTAGCTCCTGAAGTTAAGGAGTGATCTTTCAAAATAATTTATTTCCTTTTTAACTTCATTTTTGTAAATGTATATTTTTAAGAGTTGATTGAAGCCTTTTCATTAGACTACATACATATATATAGGTTTAGCTTAATCTTGACTCAGAATACTTTTCATTACAAATAGAAATATTTAAAAAATACACAGAAGTTTAGGAGCACTACAATTATTGGTAAAACCCATTAGCAGGATCCATACAGGCAACATTCCTTTGAGCTTTCAGAGGGATAAGTGCGAGGTTTGAAGTGAAAATGCAGTATAATTTGTTGCCAATGAGACAGTATAAGTGATATATGTAAATGTGTCAGAGAAAACACATTTTGAGGTTGCATAGAAATACTTTGCAACTTGCTGTGAGATGAAATGTATTTCATAGTTTCCTTATTTTGTGTTGATCTGGAGGAGACTGCCCTACTGAATATGAAACCAGCATGTCCCCAGCCTCAAAATTATTTCAATTTGTGAAGTAATAAAGAAAAGAGAATGACTGTGCTCACAAGAAAGTTGAAGTATGGCTTAGGGAGGGCGTTCAAGGGGAAGGAGGACATTTTGACAGAATATGAACCTGCTTGTGCTGTTTGCTCCTCCATTGCCCTAACTGAGGTCTTGGACTTTTGTAGTTCTTCATGCCCTAGGCTCATCACACCTCATTTAGAAGCACCATCTCCCCCTG
This sequence comes from Chloebia gouldiae, assembly GCA_003676055.1. NCBI lineage: Eukaryota > Metazoa > Chordata > Aves > Passeriformes > Passeridae > Chloebia > Chloebia gouldiae. The sequence continues at coordinate 1,335,727 of QUSF01000025.1, forward strand.
CAAGCAGGTCTTCTTTTGAAAGAAACATCTCCCCGTGGCTTGTTGACACTTCCCCTGTTCTTGCTACTCACAACCAAATCTCTCTTTAGTGAGGCTGTAAGATGTCCAGCTGCCCATGGCCATCTCACAAAAATGTGTCTTCCATTTGTCCCATGAAGTTTTCAGTTTCCTAAACCTGTCTGCAAGATCACCATTTGGTCACAAACATACAGCATGGCTATACACTGACCATCATCAATGAATTGTGCCAAGTCCTCCATGTGCTTTCTATACACAAATAATAACAGAGAAAGGGAGAGTTCTTCTACTGGGATCTTCCCTCCGATAGACTTTAGTCAGGTTCACTGTGACCATTTATATCTAGGCCATGTTTTCAAATATTATCTGTTGTGTCCTTCTCACTAACGAAAGGAAGATCTTGAACCTGTTTACAAGGCAGTAAGCTGGTGAAACCCACTAAGGGGAAACACCTTGCTATCGCTTGGAAAACTGAGGTGAGGACTCGTTTCTTTGTCCACATGTGAAACCAGCCATTGCTCCTTCTTGAGTGCTTGGGGAGCTCTGTGATTGTTAGATTTTAAATTTTTAATTGTTTTGTTAGCTTAACCTGCAGTTGACCCATACAGATTTCATTCAGAGTGGTGCCACTTAGTAGTAATGCATTTTCTGACACCCTGTAGAAATTACGCTGCTGGTGTCGCAGTCTGACCCATCAGCCCAGGTGGAGCTTCTGGTGGGCTCATCCCCTGCCAGGGGGAGCCTTGTACAAGGCTGCTCTTTTATTATTTAGCACCTTGTTTATGGCATTGCACTTGAACCCTGGAACTTTTCAAGTCCACTTCCCAGGGGTTCAAGGGCAATTATTAACCCCTGCAATGCCAATAACCTCCAAGAAGCCAAAACGCTGTGGTTGCGTGTGGCTGATGTGTATGAGGCATTTGCTCCCTGCTTGAAAACTTTAAAGGAATTTAGCCCCCAAGGTCTTCAACTTCCTCAGATCCCATCTCTGGGAGTCCCACTGGGAACCAGGCACGTCCCTTTGAATGCTCTCAGGTGTGCGTATAGCCCCCTGAAGTCAAACCTTCCTTCAGCCTTGTCTCTGTCAGGATTTCACTCTTGATGTTCTAATGTCATCATGTATTTGGATTCATTGCCTGCAGAAGAAAGTATTAAGTCCCATTATTTCCAGTGCTTGCTAACATTTGGTACCAGTTTCTTCACATGAAGCTTTTAAAAACAGGTAAGTAAAATATACTTGTTGTAACGTAAAGAAAAAGAACCAAACAGGGACATTACCACACTGGTTGCTTCTGACATTCACTGCTCCATGCCTTCTTGCAAACGTGATCCTTTGGGAAATCAATTTTAATTAAAGAACCCCAAAACACAGTGAGTTACAATTAAAAACCTCAGCCTTTTGAACAATCAAAAGGAAGGCAGAATTCAGGTTTTCTTTTAGAATATGTGAGAAATTAAAATATTTTACGTCATTAAGTAGAAAAACCAAGATAGATTCATTAACATTTTATTTTGAGCTTGAAGCTGCAGCTCAGGAAAGCGTCAGGCGAGAAAATAATAATGCCAAGAGAAGCCTGTTGATGACCAAGCAGAGTTGTTGTGGTGGCATATCCTTCTCTGTGGTAGTCTGCAGGGGCGTGCCAGTGGGAAGGGCAAGCCAGCACTTGTGTCACTTGGGTTTCAGAAGATAACACCTTCATGAAAGCCCAAGGGCTCTCTTTCTATGTTACTCCTGAAAGAAAAAGGCTTTAAAATGAAGCTTGGTGACTCAAAACCAAACGTGTGTAAAAATGCTTGAATAAATTGCCAATTCTGCATCTGTTTCCCTTGTATCTTTTGGCCCCATCTGTGCAATGGAGAAGGGTTTCTTTATACTCAAATGGGCTGGATGCAGACAGCAGCTACCTATAGTCCTGATGCAGCTGTACTTTGAGATCTTTGCATGTTGCTCATTTCTCACACAACAGCTTAAACTCCCTCCTAGGGCAGAGGTGCTTATACTTTCTCCTAGGTGCTGCTTGCCAGGTGGCTGCAGCAAAACACTCCTCCAAGTACATGGGGCTGATCCAGGCTTCATTTCTGCAGCTGCTCAGTCTGCCCTTCCCAGCGCAATGGGAAGCTAAAAATCTAAATGGTATAGCACTGGCATGAATTTTGTCCTAAACAGAGCTGTATGTCCCTTAGCTTTGAAACTGTGGACTGCATGTCAAAATAAAATGTGGCAAATGGTTATGCAAATGAGGAAGGGAAAATGTGTTATTTCTTAAGTGCGAGATTTGCAAATGGATGTCTGCTGACAGAGCCCTGCCCTCACGCTGAGCTCTGAAAAGCTCTGCAAAAACAGGACGGGGCATCTCCCTTTACCGGCTTGCAAGATTAGGACTGGTATAACAAGGGGAGGAAAAAAATGTGGAGCCATAATTTGCTTTACAGAAAGTTAGTTTGGGAAAGTTCTTCTGTAGACACATTACCATTGCTTCAGAACTAAGTACCCACAGGAAGACACAAAATGATTGCAGTTCCATTTTTAAAGGGATATTAGATGTGAATTTAATCTAACCTATCTCTTCACATTAGACAGATCATGAATTATCACTGATGATTACTGGAATTCTGTGTAAGCATTCAAAGTACAGATAGCCAGTTTATTTCTCAGTTATGTAGTATATATCATAAAATTCATCAGGTACTTGATGGGGAATCAGCTGAGAAAATAAAAATTAATTAATTCCCTATCAGGCAGCTGTTCCCCCCATCCTGACAGAGCAACGTAAGGGGAGAGAGAATCAGGAGTTACCCTCCTCTGAGTCATTTGCTGTTGGTGGTTTAAAAAGTAACATTTTTGCTTTGGTGGCTAAAGTATTTTCTGATCAGATTTGCTGTGGCATTTCACAGGGTCAGCTGGTACAAAAACTGTGCACTTGTGATTTATGACATACGTGACTTGCACTGCAGTTTTGTTAGTGCTGGAGACCCAGGTTAGGCCACATTTCAAATAAAAAGGGATGTTGAGGGAGAGAAACACTTTTGAGATTGATCATTAGATCCTTATATTGCCTTTCTTGCCTGTGTGTTCTACACTGCAAAAAAGGGTTATTTTCCACTTTTCAAAATGGGAAAATAACACTGGAGTGTCTGTTTCAGTGTCCTAGCACTGGATGGAGAGATACATGTCTTCAGTTCTATCTTGCTCATGGTTTGCTACGCAAAGCAAACCTCTCTTAATCAACTAGAATTTTATAGGGTTTATTCTTTGCATAGAACATTTAAATTTTAATTTTTTTATCTCACAGGACTATTTTGGGAATGTGATTATTAATATTTATTCATTTAATTTTCTTTTATAAAGACTAACAGCCAATGTTTTAATTTTTAATACTACTTCTGGTATACCTAGTACTCGGGGGAACATAAGGGTGCTCCTGGGAATCTTGTTAAATTTATAGCTGACCTATCCACTATGACTCATCAGTCTTCAAAGAAATTAGAGGTCCATTTTGGTACTCCTTTGTCTGGGTTTTTTTTATCTGCAGGAAGGGGGAAGAAAGAGAGGGAGGTATTTAAACACTTAACAGCTCAGTAACTTCTACAGACCATAAGTGAAAAGCTAATTTCTACGTGATGGTCAGGCAGTGATGAATTTGGTCCCGTGTGCTGAAGGAGAGAAAGGGATGGTCAGGTCTGTTGAGTTGCCAGTAAGTCACTGCAGAAAAAACAGCATATGGATGAAAAGCATCAGAAGGTGTTCTTTTTTTGTTTGGTTTTTTTTTTTTTTTGCCATTTTGAAGATGAGCCCACTAAAAACAAAACAACAAAACCATCAAAATAACTGATTTTATATTGAAAGCCAAAGTCCTCTTCAGGCACCTGAGTTCATTAAGCACTTGTTTGTCTGAACTGCTTTTGCTGAGGTTTCTTGTGACTTGCTGACACTTCCAGAATGTCCCCAGAGTTCCTAATGATCAGAGAAGTTTGTGCCATTTGAAATAATGTGGGAAGCAGAGACCAGATGCAGCCATGACTCCATCTTCCTGCAGCTGGGCACTGTGGCTTGAGGCATCTCACAATGGCCAAGCTGCAAGGATGGGTTCTTAAAAACGGCCATGCCTTTGGAGCAGAGCTTTCCCAGCTGCGTTTCCCTTTGAAACCATGAGTCTTGCACACAGGTGAAAGTAGGACGGCATTTTTCTGTGGTGTATTTCCTGGCTGCAGGCAAGGAGGCACTTCAACCCATGTAGTCGATGAGAGAAACTATATGGCCAGTGAATCTTTGGCATGTCTGTGCCAGTTTGGATGGGGGCAGTTAATTTTCTTCACAGTAGCTAGCAACCAAGGGGAAATGGTGAATTATTTCCTTGTTCTGCTTTGCTTGCACATGTGGCTTTCATTTTACCTCTTAATCTACCTTTGTCTCAGCTCAGGAGCTTTCTCACTTTTACCCTTCCAGTTCTCTCCCCCATCCCACCAGGGAAGAGCTGACTGAGCAGCTCTATGAAGGTTTACTGCCAGTTGGGGTTAAACCACAACACTGTGAAAATCATGTTGCTGGGCTTGGTTTTCTCTATTGATTATGTCTTCACAATGTGTCAAAGGTGTCAGGAAGCTGAGAGGCTCCTTTAAGGGTATTTTTTTCCTTAACTTTCAGTTTTTAAGGAAAAACTAAGGTGGTGCTTTTTTGGGTTTTTGTTTATTTGTTTGTTTTCCATCTATATAAATAGCATTAACATTAAAAAAAAAGGGATCAAGTTTCACAGGTGACTGACTTCTATATGAAAATCTTTAGGGAAATCTGAGCGTTTAAAACTTACCTGTCAAAGAAAGGGAATGTGAATCTAATGTGTGTGTGTATATATATATATATGATGATAATTTTCTATATAAATTAGCATGTATGCTCTAGTTGTATGAATGAACATGTGTGGATACAACTCACATGTTTGGTGACAGCTTTCTGCAGTGTGTCTGCTGGCATTCAGCAGAGGTGAACAGAAACAGATACTGAATTGTTTTTTCACCTTGGAGTTTCTTGCATGAATAAGGATTCTGATCCTGCACTGGTCAGACACAGCTTTCAGGGTGAGGTGCAGGGCACGGGGACTTGAATGGTGACACTTGTGTTATCTGAATGAAAGCTGACTTTTATCCAGGTTTCAGGATCAGACCCATATTCCACCTGTTCTACAATGTTCTCCATGAAGTGTTTGCATGTTTTCAGACCTGCATCCCATAAATGGTCTGCAGATGCTCTTCTGTTCTAGCTTGTGCTCTTTGTGTTGTTGCTATGTTACACTGTCCCTGCCCCTTAGGAAATGTCCAAAACCTCCCATCTCCAGTGTTTCTCAGGGTCAGTACAATGCCAGAGATGTGGCCTTGCTGGTCTCAGGCCTACAGCAAGACTGCAAAGGATGGGGGGCGTTCCTCTTAGTCAGTGAGCTAATGCACTGTGTACAGAGCATTTTGTGTGCTCACTCCCTGTGCTGCTGTGGATTTTGCTGGGGAAGAGCAAATCCAGTGTTGCTGGTGGACCCTTAGTATTCCATGTTACCTTAAACCTTAGACAGATAGGAAAGTCAGGTTCTGTACAAACCTCTATTTAAATTACAGGCTCTGGAAATGTGAATTCTGACCTTTTGTAAACTTTTTTCCTACTTACTTTTATTGTTTTTATTTTTTCATTTACCAATGTTCAAAAGCAGGAAAAAAGTCCATCAGTATGTTTGAGACTGACATTTCCGAGTGAAACAGAGAGTGCAAAATTTCAGTTTGACCCTGGCACTGCAGCTGCTGAAATATTAATGGCATTAAATGCAGGTGAATCGAAATGTGTGCGCAGGCCAAAGATTCCTCCAGGCGCTTTTCCCGGAGCCCTCCCGCTGCCTGAGCCCCTGCTGCCGGCGGGGCGTCTGCTCTGCTCACCCCAATGAGGAATGACAGGGTGATGAGGACTGCTCTTATCGCAGCAGCCTCTCCGCGATAGGGAGAGCTGTCCGGCTGATCAGATTTAACAGGAGGCGCGGGATGCTCAGCCACGGCTGCAAAACACATCAGCCAGCTGGGGAACAACATGCATTCCTGCACAGCGCCGCTGCCCCGGCTGACCACAGAGGCTCGGGGACACAGGTGACTTTGTTGAGGTGAATCAGGACCTCAGGATGGGCTGAATTATCTCCCCCGTACCAAGCTCCACCTGCAACGTTTCTACATTCATTTTGTACGTGTATGTTGTACTGTGGGCCACCCCAGCACACGCTGCAGCTCCTCTTCCTGGGAATTGCTTGCTCTGTTAAAGGATTGCAGCTTGAAATCTGGAAAATGAAATAGTTGATGAATATTAAAAAAAAAACAAAACACTCTGAGCTGTCTGTCCCAAACAGCTTAGAGGGTGGCAGTGCTACATAGCTGTCAGGCACTAAGCTCCCGTAAGATTTTCATGATGTTAGGAGGTGAAATATTTGGAAGCGGGCACTCTCGTGGCTGCCAGAACCATTTGAATTGTTAATTTCCATCAATGTCATGCCAGCTTTTTCACAGAACTGGGTAATGAGGTAAAGCAGCTATTTCAATACTGTCACATTTAGGTTAGTGGAAAATGTGCTGTGACATAAATGGACTTTTAAAAAAGCCAAAATAAAATGAAAAGTCTAATGACTCCCCACTTTCCTTTATATTCAAACAAAATAAAATGCTAAGAAGGCAATTTAAATGTTAACATATGTACCCAAAGCACAAGTTTCACTCCTTTCCCATTTTAGGACCAGAATAAACCCCCTGAGTTTGTTTTCAAAGTTAGTTCTCTGTCAAGTTTGTTTCCTCATTTTTCTTTAACTTTCTTTCTGTTCTTTTACCCCATCATTCTTTCCTCCCCCAACTGCCACCACACACCATCCTTGCTCACTTTCTTGCAAAGCTGCCAAGAAACTGTGCACAAATTTAATGTATGAATAACTGCTCGGTCTCTCACTGACCTTGAAAAAATTGCTTTGCATCATTAAAAATTCATAGAAATGAAATTTTTGTGAGGAGACTGGCACATGGAAAATTAGTACTTGTTGAAATGCAGCTGGAGTAATCCAACCTCGTGAACTTTCAAAATTGTAATTCTTATGAGAGCTAATTGTGGCCAGCTAACAATTTGGATCAAGTTTGACTTCTTAAAATAATATCATGCTGTGCATGATACACCTGTAAGCACGTGCAGTACAAGTGCAGGTCAAGTTGATGCACAGCTTAGCAGACACAAAAATGTTTAAATATTGGTAAGTGCTGATAAGTGTATAAAAGGATGCAATACCTGAGTAGGATAGTTTGTAAGCAAGTAAATTATAATTCTTTGCTGCTGTTAGTGGGCTGTGTAGAGTTCTGGATTAGGCTGCAAATCCACGAAGTGACATTAGTCCGCTGTGGTGCCATGATATTTAAGTCCATGTAAGATGCAACTTCTCGAACTCTTAAAATTTAGCATTTTTTCCACTTTTGTTGGTCATCTAAACTGTAAAGCTTGGTTTTGCATCAGAGGGAGTGGGGAGCTAAATAATATGTTTGTGTACTAGCTGTGTTCCAGATGTCCTTGTTTTCTTGTTATACATGAACAATGCTTTGCTGTGGAAAAAACCTAATTAAATAGTCACTACTGAAGTACAGCATGTAGTAGCAAAGTGCACTTTGCCTTCCTCAGTTCTGTGGCAGGATGGATGCTTTAACAGATGTTACAGTTCAGGGAAAAAAAAATGCAACACTCAGGGTGTCTGAGTACCAGGAATGCTGTCCCCATGACCTGAGCAGACGAGGTTGTTCAGCCCTGATGGAGAAAACCACTCAGGTTTCCCAGTACTGACCAATATCCTTACAGTCTGGATTGTATTTTTTGTAGTTTATTCCTTGAAGGCTGCTTGTTAAAACTGGAGAGGCCTACAGTGTTTTGGGCATGATCCCAATTTTGTTAATACCAACTGGACACTTTCCATCTGCTTGTTGGATTTGAGATTTGGGTTTGTTCCATCCATGGGAAATAAACTGATACCTTTTATGCTTATGATCCATGGAGGCTCTTTTACACTGTCATTACTTAAAAATCACCAATTTTTTTTGGGTGATTTCCCATGCAGTTCAGTGTGTGTCACCAGAAGCACAATGTCCCACGATCTGAAGCAGAGCTGGGAGCGCACAAAGGCTGCAGCTGGCAGCAGCAGTATTTCCTTGTAAGTGGCTTTTGTTTGCCTGGCTCTGAGACATGCCTGTGAGCTCAGTGGACGTGTCTGAATACCAGTTGCAGCTCTGTCATCAGCCATGCCATGGTCCATATTGTTGTCACAATGAAATTAAAAAATCATTGCTCTCAGTACCGTTTCGCACTGTGGCTGAGCCACAGCAGTGAGCAGCTCTGACAGAATGTGTCTGAATTAAAAGAAGTTTGACTTCTCAGGGTATATACAGCCAAAGTCTGTGAGGATAGCAATACATGCATAACTTTGGGGATCAAGCTCTCTCCTTTTTGATTTTCCTTTGTTCCTGGGCATCTGTTTTCCTGCCTTTGTTATAGGGTACATTGTTTTGTTGAACACATCCTGTTGTCTTCCCTGGTCCCTTGCTGCTAGATGCCATTAGCATATATCTGGGCCACCCCTTGTGCAGACTTGTCCCCAGGTGAAAGCCCTTGTGGTCTGGGATGGAAAGAAGCTGCAATTTACTGAGTCCATTATCACCTCTGGACGTGTAGAATGATAATGGAAGTGACAGAGGTGCAGCTGAAAATTGGTTCTTAATATTTTATGCGTTAAAGCTGAGGTTTGGAAATCTCACACTGCTCTTCAGGGAAAATGAAGTGTCTGTGTCTCCCCTTCCCATCTCCCCCTGCCCTCCCATCACATTCAACCATTGGGCAAATCAGCTTTCTTTTTACACTTTCTCATGATGGAAACACTGCTTCAGCTGCGATATTTTTAAAGACAATGGCGTAAAATAGTCTAGAGAAAGATGAGCTGTGCTGGGTGGTAGTATGGCCCCATCAGGATCACTGCTGCCATGGAACTTTGTAGGACATACATGCAAAGCTACTTGCTCCTTCCTCTCTGCAAGTTAGGGATGAAACAAAATGACTGCTGTAAAGCAGCATCTTCAAGTTGCTTTCCTGCACATCCTGTAGTCTGTAACCTGGGCAGTTTCATCCCCCTGCTCTAATGCTTGCAAATTATGGTCTTTTATCAAGGCAGCTTCCTTCCCCCGCCTCTGCACATACACACCAAACTATTATTCAAGATTACTGTTCATCTATTCATGTGTAATGTGTCATGGATACATAATTTTAAATAGTTTCTTCTTCTAAATGACTTATGCAAATGACAAATTAACCTCATGGCCTTTCACCAAACTCTGTCTGCCGACTTTCTGCATCTTCTTGGTACTGATTACAAGCAATATTAGATGAAATTGGTTCTTGCAGCTTGGCTTTATTAATTTCTCGTGTTCTTACATCAGTTAAAACATTTAGGACTGGGTGCTGCTGTGATTCTCATTGACCCAGAAATTTCTTGAGTGCTTTGGAGGACTCCTTTCTTCCTCCTTAGCCTCCTCTGTGCAAGTGCTAAGGCTGGGAGCAAGAGTGCACAGCTGAAAGGTATTTCCCCTGTACAAAAGGGACTCTGGCTTTCCTTGTGCACTCTGCTTGTTTGAATGAGATAATCAGCAAGATGTTTCATCTCTTCCCTCACAGGTGAGTCTTGAAGCAAGCAGACTCAAGGACCCTGCATTGTAAGGCACTGGTGCAGTTTTAATGCCTCCAGCTGGCCTGAATTGTAGCAGCGCCTAAGTGCAGTCACAGTCAGCTTCATATCATGGGTGCCTCACTCTGTACTATGTGCATTGTTTCTGCTGTCCTGCTCACAACCAGAAATGTTGAAATATTAATGCAAACCACCATTTTGTCATTGTTGTTATTGTAATGGGCTGTGAATTTTGTAGGTAACAGGTTAACCTTGGACTTAAGGAGCCTAAGTGCTAGCCATGGATCTGCAGATGACTTCCATGACTTCTATTGCTGTGCATGTGCAATTTATCCATGACTTGGTTCTTCATTTTTTAATGAAAAGAAAACACACTTTCTCAGTAGTGTGTAGTTGTGACATAACTGTTACTAATTTGGAGACTGCTCAACTTACGATGCCATTATGAAAATGGAAATGCTAAGGGAAATTCAGTATTACTCACTACTTTACAAATTGGTAAAATAAAGCCTTGAAAGAACTTTGTTGTAAACAAGGCTGAGACATCCCAGCTAATTATGTCTATAGTGTGCTGAACTAATTTCACACAATGGAAAAGTGCCACCCACTCCCACACTGATCCCGTTCCTCTTCTCCACAGAGAAGCACTGGGATGCAGGGAACACCATTAGCTGGTTCAAACTGAGATGCAGGAAATAGATGGGCCACTTTGAGGACTGGGGAAATTTCCAGGATAATAAACAACTTTCTGGGACAGCAGTTCCCATTTAACTGTTGTCAAAGTTATTGAGTTTTTTTTTAATTCAAAATTGGTATTATTGAAATCAGCAGCCCTGAATGCCATATGGATGTGCATAAAATATAAAGCCCAGCCTTTTCACATTATTTGTATTCCAACTTTTTGCTTGCTCGATTTTAAATAAAGAACAAGGGAATCAACCTATTAAGATTTAATTGACTTAATACACAGAAGAGATCCTAACTAAGAACAAGGAGCAAAAAATTCCTATAATCCCAACAAAATTTTATCTGAAAGAGAAGAAAACTGCACATATTCAGATTTTGTTATTTAATCTCCATGTTTGCTCCTAGTTTCTGTTTCAGTCCAAGCCTACTGCAAATAGGTTGGGGGAAGGAGCTAACTTTCTTTTTAAGCTTACATATGGTTTTCAACCCTAATGTTTTAGGGTTTTTAAAATGTAGAGAATAATTTCTTGACTACCATGATAAATATTTTTCAGTTTGGGGTAAAGAAAAAATCTAATTATAAGGTACGCTCATGAATAATTGTGAAAAGTTAAGTTTGGATGCGATCTAGTGTACATGGATTCAATAGTTCAAGGTGCAAATGTTTGAAATTGTGAGGAGAAATATTCAACCATTTCAGCAGCCTGATTTTTTTTGGGACACTGCTAGGTTGCTCATATGTGAGGAGCTTGGCATACAGGCTCATTCAATTGTCCCATTTAATACTGAGTCCTGTCTGGAAGCTGTTGGCCAATGCTGTAGGAACAGGCAGGCTGTTATGGCGCCGCTGTGTCTCTCTCTTGCTTCAGAAAGGTGGAAATGGGTTAGACTGAGCTCTTTGTATTTCAAGATGTTCTGATAGCTGATGATGTTCTTGATGAACATCTGCCTGTACCAGGCCTTTCCTTGTCACCCACATGCAGTGACCAAGGCAGGGAGAACAGAAGCAGTCAGTTTAATGGTGACCAGGACGCTGCAGCAGGAGGAAATAAGTTCCAGATCTTTGATTCAATAAAACTCTGCCTCCTTTCGCAGACCACAGGAGACATCTTATTTCAATTCCATGTACTTATTACTCACATGAAGTATAAATAGGGCTATTCATGCTTTGCTATCTGATTGGTATTTCCTTCTTTTTCCAGTTGCTTTCAGAGTAAAGAAGGAAAAGACCTTATTTTGGTGAGGTCTTTTATTACAGCTGTGGAAGGACTGACCTGGGCAACCACAAGTTAGAAGGTTCTGATTTATCATAAAGTTATTTAATTTATTTATTTCCTTTTAAATTTTGTTATTTGATGTTAGGTTAATTGCCTAACCTCTGAAGGTGAGAAGTAAAACAAAAGCACTGATCAAGGTGGTGAGTGGTTCTGTGCACTGTGAGACACAGCATCAAAATCCCAAAGTCACTAAGGAATTACCTCAGGGGACCCATGGGTTCCCAAAGTACCTACAGCTTACAGATTTTATGAATGGTGTGTTGTTTCCTACCTGCTACATGTTACTTCTTAATTTCTGTTGTTCATTTTTTATAAAAGTGCCTCAGTGAATTAGAAAGGAAAAATTCAATCCTGTATTATTTAAATAACGATTTCTTCCAAGTTACTTTGCAAAAAAATCTAAGTAACATATAGCCTTAGAATTCAAGGTCAAGATACAGACTGCTTTCATTTGATGAAGGGAAGAAAGCAGTGTTACAGGTGAAACCCACTTACATAACAAATTATTTTGACAAAAAAAAATTATGTTTTGATGTAATTTTGCACAAACTAGTCATGTATTTTTTAAAAGTGAATACTTCATAATAAATATTAGTCTGTTTTTATAATTTGAAGGAAGGTACACCATTGTCTGGTGGGAATTAACTAGCACTCCCTTTTCTCCTCACAGTCCACTGAGGGAAGAGATCCTTAGGATTTACAAGTGCAGAAGGAACTGAAAAAGTAAAATACCCAATATAAATACTTTGTGTAAAGAGACCTACTGATTTAAAGAGAAAATGAGAGAGGGAGAGAGATGTAATTCCATTGTAGCAGTTGGCTTTCCATACACTTCTAAAGCAGATGGTCTAATGGTCTAAGCATCTGGTTTGAAATATCTCCCTTCCCTAGGGCCATCAACTCAAATTTAGTCAGGCTGCATTTATACCTTTATTTTCAAGACAGATCAATTGGGCTGACTCTCTGTTTAGTTACAGGAGGGCTTTTCTCAGGTAATACCACTGATACTGACCTGGAGGGTTTCATGCCATTCATAGGGTTGGTTTTTCAGGCTTGATCTTAAAAGCAGAAGTTCACTTGGCTATATGTCATTCTTTAAAAGGATCCTTGTGCAACAGAGGGATTTCTCCTGGTCTTATTGCTCAGAATTTCCCATGTGTCTGTACTGCTGTGCAGCATTTCTAGGATGTATAATGTATCATTCTTGTGTGTCTTCTGTTCTTTGAGTATTTAAGCAAAAAATCTTGGAATTTGCATCTGAATTGTGACAGGAAGTTTTTTGGTAAGAGCAGGTAACCGTGTGTATAGTGAATAAAATATTCACTCTTATATAGCAAGTAACAAGAGTGTAGCATCCTCGGTGCTTGTTACAGGGGATTTTACAAAATAAGATCTGTTTTGTGCTTTGAATCACACTTCCATCTTGTTTTGCCATCTATCTGTCACACAGAGCATTCCCTCAGACGCTGGCTAATAAAACCAGGAGACACATTTGCTTGTAATAAGGAGGCAAATCTAAAGCAACTGTAGAAGAATAGGAGGGCAATGGAAGGGCAGGTTCATTTTGTGATCATTGTGTGAAATTGTTTATGCTATCATGTATTCCTCATTGCTGAAATTGTCTAACAGAATGTCTGCAGATTCTGTATTATGCTGCACTACAGCTGGTGACCTATATGCTGTCATCTGCATGGGTTTTGTATTCTAAGAATGTGAGTATGAATTAGTTTTTTTTCTCTATTATTTATTGATAGCATGTTTTTAGAAAAGCAAGGGAAAAAAAAAAAAGAAGAACAGGGAGATTTATAAGTCAAATGATGAGAACAGAATTTAGTCTGCTGTATAGTAATTGAGTGGCAAAACCAATTCCCCCAGTTGAAAAGAGATTAATCAAAAGATTAACCAAACCCACTTGCTAACGGCAGTTCTTAGGACAGTCCGGAATATGTAGTAGGCAAAATTAATCCTTCCAAATTGCTAAGAAACTCAGGGACTTTGAGATTTAAGCCAGAGTGCTGCAGTTAGTAAACCCTTTCCAATCAGTGTGTCAGGTTTGTAATTATTTTTTGTTTTGCTTTGTATGTTTTTGCTTTGGAAATATAAATACTGGACTGTGGCATCTTGTCTGCCTCAGTTCCTGTACAGGTCTGTTCCTGTCAGGGCTCTGGAGGCTGCTCCACATTGTATCAGCTCTCTGCTCAAAAGGAAATTAGGTGGCCACTATTTGATTCAAGGAGAAATCCTTTACCTTCTGTCCCATTGGCACCTTTGCTCAACTCCAGAAGGGATCCCAGAGCAGCTGATGTAAGCCCTAGGCTGATGGCTTTTAGCAACTTCAGGGTCTGGCTACATAAGCAAAGGGATGCTTCATTAGTCAGCTGTATTGATTTTGTGTTGGCTTTGTACAATTGCAGTCCTACTGCAAAAAAATGCCTTACTGCACAGTATTGGATGTCACAGGGCTTTGATGGTGCATTCTGTATCTCTAGGGATGATAATGAAGAGCATGCCTTATTAAGGGGCGTCTGTGGGGGTTAACTTAATAGGTGATCTGAGCCATTCTATAGAAATATATGGTAAAAATAATTTCTGCTGTGATTACAATCTAAAATAATCTCCTTCTCACATCTGATTCCCAGAGGGTGATCAAGGAAAAGATAAGAAAGAAATTAAAATTAAACAATATTGAAAAGGTAAATGGCAATCCTGCACAATTCATTTAGTAATTTTTTTTTTCCTTAAATGCCTTTCACAAGGCAAGGGAGAAAGCTGCAGCAGGACAAAAGACTTCTGGAAATTTCACTGAAATGCTCTGTTTTCTGCAGACTCTTTCTTCTGCCAAAGCACAAAAAAATCCCAGCAAGCTGGGAATGAGACAGCAGCTTGGCCTTTTTTTGTTCGGATTTTTTCTCTTTGTCTTCATGACTGACAGACTCAGTGCTTCACTTTCCAAACTGTCACCTTCCCTCCACAAACTGTTTTTAAATCCCATGGAGCTCCTGCAAGGGAGAAACCTGTCAGAAGTGCCCATCAGCTTCTGACACATCGATGTACTGGGGGACCTGGAGGACGAGTTAATCCCTCCTGCTCTTGCCCCATTTTTCTTTCACTCAGTTTTTCTCAGTCCAAATTCTACAGGAAATTGTGGATTTTCAAACAGGCAGACACCTTCATGGAGAGAATGCTCTGCTCCACATTGGCTGGAGTTCATAGCAGTCAGAGGCGCCAAAGAGAATTTTGGGAACCTGTCCTGATCCAGAGCAAACAAGGCTAGGAGATACTGTGGCACATGGGGCTACAAATAAGATTTCCTTTGCTATGAGAACCAGTACATTTCTTATGCATCAAGTGCTGTGGTCCAGAAATGCAATATAACTTTTTCTCCTTGCCTTCATGAAGTTCTCTGGAGGGTTAGGCAAGCTAGCAGGTATCCTGAGTTTACTGTTCCTTTCCCTCTCACTGAATTTTTTTTGTTCCACACTATCTTCCACACTAAATGGAAGATAGTTCCACACTAAATTTCTCTGAGCACATAGAAAATGAGTGTAAAAGGATGAGGCAACTAAAACCAGGTAGCAGAACAGTAGGATCCTGTTGATATTCTGAAGAATTTGAGGTTATGTCAGTATCTTTTATGTCAGTATTTTGCTGCTGCTCACTCTTTTTCCATTTTAGAGACCTTAAATGTACTTCCTTCCTGCAAAAATTGATTAGTTCTTGTTGATGAGCTGCTTTTCTTTTTAGGTGATAGCCAAATGTAAAATACTTAAGCAAAACTCTGGCTGGTCATCACAACTACCACTGCTGATTCTTCATCAGATATTCTGTGGCTTGTTATCATACAGTCGGTGCAGGGTTAAATGAGTTCCTATGTTATGTATTTTTCCTACAGAAAATGATCAACCCTTTTTTCAGTGCTGGCCCCTTCAGGATTTTGAGGGAGGCAAACAAAAAAGGAAAACCAAACCAGTATCTCTTCAGTAGCTGAAGACTAAACTGCAGCAGGCATGGTCCCATTGCTCTGCCTGGCAGGGCACTGGAACGCTGCTGGAGTTTCGGGGTTGATACTATTGTAATTTCTGTGTGGTTTTCTTTTGACATACTGCAGGTTTGAGCTCCTGAGGTCCCCTGAGGCTTTATGTGGATTGAGAGAGCCTTAGTTAAGCTTGATTTGATGCAGCACTCTTGGATCCAAGACAAAGCAAAGCTTTTGTATTTCTTAAAGAGCACATTATCATCAGAGCACTTAATTTGTAGCCTCTACTTCTGCTAGTAAAAGAGGCATTGCTGCTCTGCCCTTCATGGTGTAATAGCAGGGGTTTATTCCCTTCTGCCTCACATTAACATCTGCTTTAACCATAATTATTCACCTGGATTTACCTGCAGATCATGACAAGGAATCATGTATAAATAAGGTGATAGAAAGGAGTCATGAGGATATTTTGCTCTGAGCCTGATGCACATTTGGAAGTTTTTTGTCCCTTTTATGCCTGTTCAAAAAGGTGTCTCTGAAAGCAAGGGAAGAAAATATGTGTGAGTGAATATATAATAATTCTTCACAAATAAGAGAAGTGGGAGAAGAGCAAGAAAAACATTAGCCACCAATACTGGGATACAGGTAGAAAGTCTTGCAGCTGAGCTGGCAATATACAGAAAACCTAATCTCCTGGATATTCTCCCAGGCCTAATCTGATGACTTCTTTTCACTGCTGAGTGTTGTAGCATTTATCCTCTCCCTTGGCCACAACTCATAGCAGCAGATACAAGTACAGCATGGCATAATATTCCTGTGGCTCCTGCATTCTCCCTTGCTACATCTCTGTGCAATACCCAGAGTGAGGGGTGCTCCATTGTGACTGCCTTATCTAGGCTCTGAGTAATGTAAGATACCAGTGCGAAAAATTGAAAACCATTCTGGGGTCTTTTTATGTAATCTCTGTGAGTGTAACTAGGTAGTGTGTGTTTGCTATGCTTGCTACATTCTCATACTTTCTGCGCTCCATTTCTATAATTTTGCATATCCAACATACTCCTTTAAAAAAAAATACAGGGAAAAGTTGCACTGAATAGCAAAATAAAACTGATTTACGTGCAGTGCTAACAAAAATGTTGAAGAGATGTTCTCTGGGAAGAAGAGGGCAAATACATTAAGTGCATATTCCATAAAATGGAACTCCTTTATAGTTTGTTGTTTTTTTGTAATTTGGCTTGTTTTGGTTTCAGGGAGTGAAAAAGATCTGCACACATTATTAATAGTCAGGAGCAGGAGTGAGCTGGATTTTACCCACAGCCTTGCTGTTATCTCTAATGCACAAATAAACTACAGCTAAAATGAAGAATTAATCACATTAAATTTTTGGTCCCTGATAAGGAAAATGCCAGTCTATTTGTATTTATTTTGAGCCTGGAAAACAATTTAGCTGAGTTCCTCTGGATGCGGAGCTTGCTTCTGTTTTGGCGTCCTACAGCATTACATTAGATCTCATCACTGCTGGTGCATTAGTGTGTCTAAGCAGCATTGCAGTGATTATATCCACCTTCTTTAACTCCACTGCTAAATGAACAGGGACAGAAAAGCTATTTACACCTTTGTTATGGAGGAAAGCTTCCTATTATCAAGTCTTTATCCACTGAAAAAGAAATGCACTCCAAGAGCTATGAGCCTTGTGCAGTTTTTTCCCTGTTGAGTTTGGGAGATCCGTGAAATGTGAGTTTTGGCAGGGTTTGTCATTCAGATATCCTGGGATCTGGACCTGTGGACAGAGACAGCAGGAGCTGTTTCCTAAAAATGCTGATTGAGGATTGTTAAGCCATGGGCTACCAATACCTGCACTTCAGGAAAGACTGGAAGTAGTGGGGACAAAGGAAACTCACTGCTTTTAGTGGAAGGAGGTGAAGGAAACTGTGCTGGATCTGGGACAAGAAAATTTTGGAGGCAGGAAAGAATGCAGCCTAACAAATCATGAAAGTAGGGGTAGGCTCCAAACTTTAACCCATATCCTTTATGGGGCATTGGTAGGTTTGCTGTATGTGCAGTCCCACTTGGCACTATAAATGTTATAAAACAGTCATAAAAAATAACAAGTATGTCTGAGAAACCCATGACCTGATTATAAAAAAGCATTCTAGTTTCACTGAATGAACTATTTCCTGAAAGTGATTAACTCAGATGGAGTAATAAATGAAGTAATAAATCTCTGCATTTGATCCTCTGGGCTTAATCCATGAGACAAGATTTATGACTGGAACCATTAACTCTTGTATTGGGAAAATGCTCTTTGTATCTCATCTGCATGATATTAGTTTGGAAGGTTTGCATTCAGACAGGTGCATCTCAGCTCTCACTTGAAATACTGAAAACTTTGAGAATATTTCACAGCAAAATTATGCAAGATAAAGTCCCAGAGGAATGCTCTTCTGATGTATGCAGCATTTTGCTGGTTATTTTGAAGTTAAGCTATGGTCTGACTGAAACCTAAAGAGCTGAGGAAATCAATTTAAAGCTTCGGTCAGATCTGAATTAATGTTACTCTTCCTAAATAGAATCATAGAATTATAGACTATCCTGAGTTGGAAAAGACCACAAGGCTAATTGAGTCCAACTCCTGGCCCTGCACAGGACAACCTCAAGAATCTCACCATGTGCCTCAGAATGTTGTCCAAGTGCTTCTTGAACTCTGTCAGGCTGCTGCTGTGACCTCTTCCCTGGGGAGCTGTGCCAGTGCCCAAACACTGTCTGGAGGAAAAACCTTTTCATACTATCTATCCTTATATATAACCAAATCCTCTCCTGGCACAGCTTCATGCCATTTCTTGAGTTCATTACAGGTCACCAAAGAATAGACCAGTGTCTGCCCCTCCACTTCTTCTCCTGAGGGAGGTGCAGACTGTGGTGAGGTCTCCTCAGTCTCCTCCAGGCTGAACAAGTGACCTCAGCAGTTCCTCATTAGGCTTCCCCTCAAGGCTCAGCACCATCTTCATAGACCTTCTTTGGATTCTGTCTGTGTATCATGTAATCCAGGGGTCAAAGGAATGGACAGGGTTCTCTCTGTGTATGTATGCATACACATACACATATATATGCATTAAAAAAAAGTTAAAAACTTTCACTTCTTCAAGTGAGAGTGTCTATGTTCAGATGACTACTCCTGACACTAATGGGGAAATAAGTTCCTTTACACTGTGCTTTCAGGCACTAATATAATAAGTGTGTTACTATCCAAGGTTCCCTAACATCAGTGAGAGCTTAATTATAAAATATGACCCCTTAACAGGGACCTGCAATGTTTCATTAGTGTAAACATTAAGACTGCTCCAGTTACAGGTTTCCCTGTAGCTGCTTTGGAAAGCACATACATCTCTGCCTCCTTTCAACAAGGAGGGACAGGAGTAATCCAAATTATGGGCTGATCCAGCACATGCTCTGCTTTACTGGCTGAATAGTCCATTGATGTTAAAGAAAATCTTTGGAAGATAAGATCTTGGCCAGCTGGGATTTCACCTAGGCTGCATAAATTAAAGCAAGTATGTAATTTTTTTGCAGATTATGGACTTTAAGATCAAACAGTGCCCAGAGGTAGGGCCCTTTGAAAGTCATTAAGGTAGCAAAATTGAGCTGTACCACTAAACCTCTGAAGAAAGAACACTTCTTTTCTTTAAAGTTGGTGAGGTGGCAAACTGTGAAGAATTGGTTTGGTGTGAGTATCCGTAAGGTGATTTTAATTAGTAAAGCTGCACAGAAATTTCTGCACTTCTTCCTTGATCACTTCTGTTGCTCAGTTTTAAGTTGAAGTGCTCAAAGGGTGTATGCAGGCGAGCACTCTCTAGGTCACCACCCACATCCTCATGGCTGGTGTGCAGTAGTGCTGCCTACAACCTGGAAGCACTGGAACTGCAGCCATCTGCAACCTGATGGTGGAAGTAGCTGGGAGCTTTGACCTCTTATTCCCAGGAATGCTTTTGGAAATGAAACTTCTGCTGTGGCACTTGGAATATACTTGTTGCAAAGTTTCTGATGCACTTTTAATGCTGCTCTGTGTTTTATAATGCTGTCCTCTGCTTCTGTGTGCAGGTGAGCTGCCCTTGCACTTGGCATGTATCTCTGACATCAGGGATGTGTCACCCAAGGGGGCTGGAGGGACCACGGTTCCTCTTTGTGCCCAGATGCTCTCATGGCTACCTTGGCATGCTTTGCCTTTGCTCTGGATCAGCTGTCGATTTTATACAATAGTATAACCACCCAAATGCTCCTTCATACCTAGTAGATCTGGAAGCAGTAAATTATCCAAGTACCACCAAATCAAAAGAGAAGTATAGATTGCTCTCCTCTTTGGAGGTACTTCTGGAAAGCCAGATATCTGTCATCTGCTGCAGTATTCAAATGCCTGTTTTCAAAAACTGGGATGCTGGACAGCCACGGGGTGGGTGGTGAGTCTCACAGGCCAAGTGAGATGTCTGGGCTCTGCCAACAGTTGTAGCAGCAGAAATGCAAATGCCTCGTTCTGCATCACTGCAGTTTCCTGGTGGCATAACTCTGCAGGACTTAACCCCTGATCGTACTTGTGGGACTCCTCTGATCATCCTGCTCCCTTCCCTGTCCAGGAGCAGAGCAATGTGATCACCCACGCTCATGGACTGGGAAAGAGATACAGGAGTCTCTAGTTTAGGGTCCCTTGGCTGTGCGCTTGAGCAGCTCCTTTCTTCCCATTTGGATTGTTCTTCCAAGCCCTGCACAGGAGAATATTCTCTTTCCATTTTATCCTTCCAGCTCAAGTCATGACTGTCCACATCAGCTGTGTTTGCTAGATCAAGCTCCCTGGCTTGTAAAGCTGTATGTAGCTCATCTCTGTTGGGAAACTTAGTTTCCTACTTGCAAATCTGCCCAAGAGAAAATTGTCAGAAAATGTATTAGGGGCTGGGAGACTCACTAATCTACCATTTAATGATGGTTGAAAGGTTTTCTTTATTTTTATATAGATTGCAGATCAATAAAAGTTTAATAAAGGTTCATTTTTTTAGATAATGCATCTTTTGAGCTATGGGATTGCTGAATTACCTACAAAGATGAGCTTCAGTACAGAAAAACAAAAAGAGAAGCTCACATGTAAAATTTTAGCCCTAGGAATTTTATGTTTTAATCAGTTTGCTTAGTAAAATACAATAAGGCTGTTGTAGTTATCAGCAAGATGCTTCTCAGAGATATGCTTACATCTGTCTCATTTATTAACATGAATTAGAAAAATAAATGGCAAATAAAAAGCATTCAGCTGAAGTTGTGTTAACTCCCAAGATGGCTTTCTTGTTCTGGTGCCTCACTAGTTCATGTTTATAATGACAGCACTGCAGATCTGATGTCTTTGTACTGAATTTTTAAATAATCCTTAGAAGAAAGCAAAATCAGATGTCTAACCAATTAAGACTAGGGATTTGGATTCAGAGTTACAGACACTTCAAAGGGAGATAAGTTTGCCCAAAAAGACATTTTCCCATGTCACTTCTGGTTTAGATGTGAACTGTGAGGCATATCTGGGGGAAAAAAAAAGCCTTTTTTCATATTTAAGAGACATCTAAACAAGTCTGTGGCTGTAACAATGACCGTCATGTTTAAAAAGTAGTTGTATATATTACAACATAATAAGATAATAAATAATACATGTCTGTCTGTATCTATCTAGCCACCCATCCATCCATCTAGCCATCCATCCATGTAAATCCATTCCTCTTAACTGTGAAATTATGAATACCAAAAATGCTCGTCCTCCCTGATATGCTCTCTTTTTTCCTAAGAAAGATTCTAAGCCTAAGCTTCAGATATAAGGAACTCCTATTTCAATCATGTTTGCTTACAGATCTAAATCTTTTGTGTGACACGGGGCATCCAAAATATCCCTTGTGCTTAGAAATGACGTTTTGTCATAGCCTTTCTTTTCAGGGGGAAAGTGTAGGCACACGGTTTGTGGTAATTGGGGTGGGGCTGTGGCCAGCCTCATCCCCAGTGGGCACAGCTGTGAGCAGCAGGTGAGCAGCACTGACAGCAATGAGCCATGGAGTGCCCAGGGACACTGAGCATCACCGAAGGGAACAGAGGGCACACAGTGCTGTGCATGAACAGGAGGGGATAAAAGGCTGGGCTGAAGAGCAAGGAGGGCTGATACTTGAAGCTTTCTGAAGTGGTGTTACTCTGTATGGCTTGAAGCCTTCTGGAACTGGCTGGTGATACTCTGTGTGTCGTGGCCATCTCAACAGCAACGTGTGCTGTGATGTACGCTGCGACGGGAAAGGTCTGGTGATGAACCATTATTGGCATTTACAATTTGTTATACTTTGCTTGCCTGCACACTGCATCCTATGAGGTTGGAGCACATCAGACTTCATTAGTGGTCAGCCAGTATTTGGGGTTATCTAGAAGGGGGCCAGGATTCGCCTCTTGAGCAGAAACCTTATATGGAGACACAGCCCTGCTCAAGTGGTTGGACTCTCTAGGAATCCAAGGCCTGGGACTTCTTGAATCCAAATCCCCTCAGTGTCTCTGTGAGCTACGATCAGCTGAATGATGTTTTCTCTTGTCTGCTAATGGCAGATAAAGTCCCTGCTGCCCTTGGAGGAAGAAGACATTCACTGAGCAGTTTAGGGTTTGAGGGGAAGCCAGGGAGGGTGCCTCTCTCATGGGAAGCATTTCTGCTACCTGCCACTGGCTCCAAGTGTGCCAGTTTTGATAGTTAAAAACTTTGCTTCCCTACACAACTCAGAGCTTTATGCCCTTCCTTCTCT
Source organism: Chloebia gouldiae (assembly GCA_003676055.1). NCBI lineage: Eukaryota > Metazoa > Chordata > Aves > Passeriformes > Passeridae > Chloebia > Chloebia gouldiae. Next base: position 1,358,198 of record QUSF01000025.1, read on the forward strand.
GAAAACTTTGTGATTTGTTTAGCTGCTGGTAGGATGCCTCAGTCTGTGGGTGGGTGCCAGGGACAGCCTGGTGCTGGCTGCCCCCAGACCCTGGGAATGGGCACCCCATCAATTCCCCTGTGCCAGGATTGTATGCTGCAGGCTTTTCTCATCCATGCAGGATGCAGATGAATAAATACACTTTCAAAGTTTCATTGTCACAATGGGACACCCCTGAAGGAGAGCTGTGAGGATGCAGGGGGGCCACTCTCAGCATGTTTGCATTCTCCCACATCAGCCTGGAAATGGTGCTATCTGGTATATGACAGGAGTGCTTCCTGTAGAGGAGGGGGTGGGCAAGGCTGTGGTGCTGTGGAGGCAATGAGAGGAACACTCAGCATGGTAGGATGCCAGTGAGACCAGCTCTGCAGAACAGTGGTGTTCACACAAGGAACCATAACCCTTTTTGGGTGCCTTTGCATCCTCATTCTGAATTATTTTAATTTCTCCTCTGGATTTATTAAGTGCCTCTTTTCCTGGTGGTTTAGCACTTATTTACCAAGTTAAACCAAGCAGTATATTACTTATGCTTGCGTGGCTGAAATGGACAAAATAACAGAACTGCTGTTGCTGTGTTATGAAATTAAAGTCAGGACAGAAATAAAGAAACTAGGAAGGGTTTTACTATATTTCCTCGCTTTGCCTTCTTGCTAGATTTCCCTGGAGAGAGGAATCCTTGTGGGAAGTCCACCTGGACAAGATCTCTGCTGTCTCCAGCACTTTAAAACTCCAGGGCCTCCCAGCTGATGGATAAGCACTGATTTTCTTCCTGATGGAGCCTATGCACACAATTGCTTTTTACCATAGCTCCCATTGTTTCCATCAGAATGAACCTTCTCTCCAGCAAAGGCTGATGCACCCTGAGGACTTACCCATCCATTTATTTTGGCTCCAGTTTTTCTTCTGAGGCAGAGTTGCATTTTCCCAGTGATTTGCAGATAGGTTAGGTATTAACTGGGCATGTTGGAGTTTGATGTCTGATTCCTCAATTGGCCCTTCTCCATGAGCCCCATTAAAGCTTTTACACTACAATTTAGCCTAAGAAATTCTATTTTATCAATTTTATAGTCCTCAAGGTATCACAGTGGATTGCAGATTGGATTATACAAAATGAAGACAGTTTTACTGAGAGCCTGTTAAAGGCTCTATGATAATTTTATAACTTATGTTTCTGTTAACACCAAATGGATTGTGAGCGAAGAGGCAGAGGCTGTTTGGTCTTTTGAAGCATTACTTCTTGGTAGAACCAACACAGTTGTGGTGTTCAGCTGAGAATAGCAGGTAATTGTGGTGGGTTCCCAGCATTTGGTCATTTACAATCCTCCTATATTTTCTGTGCAAACATTTTCCCTTTTCTGATGCTTGTTTTTGCTGACCCTCTCTCGTCAGGAGACAGGGTTCCCTTATTAACCTGTAAATCAGAGATATTTAGCTGGCTTCTGCAATTTCAATATGGACTTGGTCATGTTCCAGTGGAAAATGTTGCTTTGACCAACCACTGTGATGTCTGTTTTTCCAAGCAGGAGACAGAAGAGAGGGTAGAGATAAGATACAGTCAAACAGTGAATGCCTTTTCTAATTACAAATGGCCCATTCTGTTCCCCTGTGGGCAAAAGGCCAAATGTAATATATTACATACTAAAACAACATAAGTGTATTAATACGTGTGCTTAATATTGAGGGGAAAAAACATGTGAACTGAGAGTTTTGCAACAGAAGGAATGTGCATGTTTCTTTGGGATAAAGCAGCAGTTTTTGAAAAGGAGAATTTTCTTTTATCTTTCTGACTAGCTGTGGACTTGGGGTGCAGTTACAGTGCTGTTTACATTCACAGTCATACTCAGATCAATTTGTAATGAAGGCAGGCTCCTTTAATGACTGGAAAGAGTCCAGAGTATGTTAGGAATTTCTGAGACTCTTTTTAGGGGGCACTGCAGCTAATTAAATCCAAAGGGGGGAAAAAAAGAATAAAAAATAGTTGAGGAAGTGAAAGTACAGATTGCAAAACTAACCTCGAGGGTCTTTGCCATTTCTAAGCTGTCTTCATTTGAATCTAATTTTGGGGGGAATAACTGCATTTATTTACATTCCTTAAGTACATCTCACAATCCCAGTAGGATGGATACTGCCTTCCTCCATTCTCTCCCAGCTTTCTGCATCACATCGGTACATGAAAATGTTTCTTTTCCCTTCCACATGTAGGCGTAATCTTTGTGTGTGTGTCTTATTTGCTTCCCTTCATTTGAAGGTGTCTGGGAGTCTGATAACAAAGGACAGCAGGAGATATGCACGTAGGCTAGGCTTAGAAAGACTTAATCTCTTCCTGAGGTTGGCAGCCTGCACTGGAAATCATCAGGCTCTTGGCAGACTCAAAAAAAATTGCAAAGAACAGCTCAGGGGGAGTTGAGCATCAGTGTGCAGGAATGCAGGGCAAGATGCTGCTGGGATACACCGTGGGGAGAGGGCTGTCCCTGGGGCATCTTGGAAGCAAGGATGGGGGAGCAGAGCAGACAGGGTGCAGCACTCCATGTATCACAGAAGCCAGGCAGTTATTGTCAGTCTCCATCACCTGTAAGAAGCTTGCTCATCCCTACAGCTCCAGCCACTTCTGTTGTGCTGCTTTAAATAAACAGAGCAATGGAGAACAGAGCTTTTAGCTGCTTTTTCAGAAGCTGTTACAAGGAACTGATAGGGTGGCTGGTGAAAGGGAGAGCTGGTTTGGAGCTAAAGATCTGTGTGCAGCCTGGATCCTGGCTGCCTAGGAGATGGCCTTGTGGGAGAAGAATACTGGAGCAGATTTGTCAGAGGGGGAAGAATTGCTGGGCTTTTTCACTTGACCTCTGGTGGGAGTATATGAGTTTCAGGGGCTTACAAAGAGCTTTGCAGAGAAGCTGTCTGCTCTCCTGGTGCTCACAGGTCTGTGCTGAGGCTCAGAGGCCAGAGGCTGCTGTCTCCTCTGGGCCCCTCTGTTTATTTGCCTTCAGAGTCTTTGAAAGCCTGCTAAATGAAGTCTTGTGTAAATGTATTTTTTTAAACCCCTACAGTTTAATGTGAATAGAAAGAAAGTTCTGTGTTCCTGAATTTGCTGAGCTTGTTTCCCACTGAGGAATATGAAGTTGTTTCAAGTAACTAGCAAAGTGGCTTTAGGAATATGGATGTAGACCTGGAATTTGTAAATCTTTATATGTGACCCTGGCTGCAGGAATCTGTTTTGGAGTGTTTGGGTTAACATACAGGCTGCAGGCAGGCCTAGGCTCTGTTCTGCTTAATTATGTCAAAGATTTCCTATATGAACAGATAAATGCAAATAAATACAGTGACAGTAACAAAACTCCAGGAACCCCAGTGCAAAGCTGCAGATTCCCATGTATGCTGGTGAGAGCCTTTGTTTTGACATCAGACTTTGGTTCTGCATCTGCCATTCTGTTTAGCTGAAAACCTAAGAGCAGTAAGAGCCATTGGATGAGTGAAATGACAGAACAGTGACTTCATTCCATGCTCTCAGCTCAAGAGTGGTCCTTTTTTCAAGCTAATGGTGTTTTTTTTCCCTTTTATGCAAGTCAGTTACTATTAAGTTTCCAAATATTGTCTGCCCTTACATGTGTCTATATGTCTGTATGTTTATGTAGGCAAGCAATTAAGTAGACTTATTTAATGATGTTTCTCTTTGAAGAAGATTTGGGTTTATCTAGTAGGGGTGCCATTTTGAGTTTATTTCTTGGTGAAAATATAGATGCTGGGAAGATGCCAAGTTGTCATGTCTCACTAATAACTAGAGCAGCTGCCCTCTAAAATTTTGCTTTCATGATGAAAAATAAGTTTCTGGTTTTTCTTATACTGTAGAAAATGTTGAAGAACTCACAGATGTAGGGCATATCTGAATGGTAGCAATTATATGCTTTTTATGACCCTATTTCCTAAATGTCTTGTAAATGGAGGGACTTTTCATGCTGCTACCACTGGGCAAAATCATCCCTGAGCTACCTGTGGCTGTCAGCCCTTGCTTGCGATTCATTTGCTCTTGGATAGCCATGGGATGGGAGGATAGTTTCCATAGGAAAGGAATGGAATTTGTGGGGTAAAAGAGAGCCTGGAACATGGCTGGCTTTCCCAGGGAGATTATAAGTTTTGCAGCAATTTGGGGTCCTCTTAGAACCACAGCTGCTGGACTGCAGTTGGTATTTGTGATTTCTAACCTGCAGTGCTCTAGGCAGCTTCCCAAAACTGTGACTTAGACATGTCAGGACCATTTCATAAAAACTATAGAGGACCTTGAACAGAATTTCTTTTTTGATTTCCCACGTCTTTTTCCATCTTTCACTCTCCTAAGTGGCCAAAGTGAGAAGGTTCAGTTGGTTTGTTTCTCTTGGCAGCGTGGTGTCTGCTGGTAGAGGTGGAAGGAAAAGGTGATTAAGCAGTAAGTCAGAAGGAGAGAGGGAGTGCACTCTATATCCCCCAGGGCTGTCCTTCTCCCTTGGGATGCTGGCCAGGAAGGAGGTGGCATGACACTTTGAAGCAAAAGCACTCCAAAGCATCCTTTAGGGAGGCCAAGCTTTTTGCAGCTTCTTTTTGACATTTTTCTGTCCCATCCTGCTCCCACACACATGCTTGTTGACTTCATGAGCCTCTCACTCAGCGAGAGTGATGTATCTTTAGCTCTTGAATCCTGCTAATGCATAAGAGATTTTCCCTAAGTGCTTTCTCTGGAAGGTGTCAAGCAAACTGTATTTCTTCCAGTGCTCCCTGTCTTTTAATGAAAACAAGGCCATTCTTCTAACATGGTGTGACGCTTTGTTTTATACAGATTACACTGAAATTCTCAGTTACGAGGCTATTACAGTTTATAATCCCCTGAAAACTCCACTATGAATCCTCTTGTAGTAACAAGTACCTGGCTGTCACGTATGCAAATGCCTTATCTTGTGGGCACAGAGGGTGCCCTTTGCTGAACACTTCAAGGGATGTGCTGAGACTGCTTGTTTATTTTTCTGCACGAGTTTATCCCAAAAGGAACATGCCCTCCAAGAAATCAATAATGCTACTATATTTAGATACAGATAAAGATACAATGTTTCCTATTGGTTTTCTTGGCTGTGCCAACGCAAATTCCAACCAGAGAAGTTATTGAAGTAGGAAGATAAATTTTGACTAAGTGCTACCAGAAATACCTAGTTTTTCAAAACCTAGGATGTTCATGCTGTACATGTGATCTGCCTCATCTATGATGCTCAGCTGCAGCTGCTTTTGCATCTTAAAAACAAAAAATTACAATTCTTTGTAGTTTCCTGCAGTACTTCTAGATTGTTGGAAATGTGCAGTGAGCAGATAGGGCTTTACTTTGCTTGCCTGCCAGCTGAGGAGATCAACTCCTTTTGCCAGTATTAACTTAAAAAGATGAATTTCTTAAAAACTGTCCAGCCTAATCACAGGGCTTTAGTCACCTGGATCATCTTTCTGCCTACATTTCTTCTTGTGATAGGAGTTTTTCTTTCTTCTGTAACACTGGGGAAAAACTGCAAATTCTGAAAACTGTCACTCGTCCTTGCTATAAAAGTAATTAAAGAACTTGCTGTATTAACATGCAGAAAGTGAAGCCAGATTGCATTCTCAGCTGAGACCCTGGGGGCCAGAGAGATATTCAGGCTTTATCATAGGAACACGGGGCCATTGTGTGGGCTAATTGAAATGTCATAAGCTGTGCATCAGTTAACACGTTCAGATACATCTCCATTGTGAAATCCACAGCTGACAGGGCGGCTGTCTTAGGACAAAATCCTGGCCTTGCTGCAAGGCCTTGCACTTTGGAAGCGAGAGATAGTGTTAAAAAAAAGGGGGAAACCAGTGGGAGAAAATAAAGGTGGAAACCAGTGGGAGAAAATAAAGGTGAAGGTCTAATTGAAGTTAGCAGTGATTTTATTTTAGAGAATGTTTTCTTAACTGAGTGTTGCAACCCTCCCCTTCAGCATATTGGATTGAATTACTCTTGGTAGAGATAAGCTCCATTAGTGCTGTCATTTCCATAGGAGGCTTTTTCCTGTTTGTTACTCTCTGTTCCTCCCCCAGACCTCAGGAACAGTGATACAAACATTTACAGGGGCCAGAGCAGGCCATGAGGATTAACTTTTTATTACCCTGCTAGTGCAGAAATGGTAGAAAATTAGTATTTCGTGTGTGCCTCTCTTCACAAGGCATGTTTCAATCACAGGCTCCTGGTGCCTCAGCCTGGCGCCTGGCTGCGAGCTCTGTTGCCTTAAGCAGGGTCATGAACTTATTTTTGTTTTTTTGCTGGCTGCTATCTGGGAACAAGTCAGGGGCCCTGGCCATGCTGTGTTGGGCAGGCTGCCCCAGGGGCTGTCTTGGCACTGCCATGAGGGGAGCAGAGCACACACAGCACTGGGTGTGGCTTCCCAAGCAGCCCATAAAGTTGTTACACATCCTTACCAGCAAATCAGCTTGGCAAGTAGCAAATACAGAAATGGCTGAAATAGTTTTCTCTGTGCTTCTCTAGCAGGCAGGTAGGCAGTGCTACAGACAGGTGTACGGCCGAGATGTGAGCAGGACAAGCTGTGTGATAACCCCGTTGTGTTTGCACAGCACTGACTGATGCAGTGACGGTGCTGGGATGCTCCTGGGAGTGGTTTGAGCAAAGGGCCTGTCTGCTCGGCACAGGTGAAGTTGCAGGTTTCCTCAGACTCCCCCAAGGGCACTGGCAATCTTTGGACCTGCCTTTGAGAAAAACAGCATGTGGTTCTCAGCACCTGCCAATGGCAAAACTGCATCTGCAGTGTGATGTGCTGTGGTCCCTTAGGCTGAGGCTGGCTTACTGCCTTGCATGCTGCCCAAAAAGCCTCACATGCTTGGGAATGCCAGTTCGTGTCTGCCTCTTGCCTCTCTCTCTCTTCCTCAGTTACTTTGCCAGGAGCAGCTGCAGTTCCACCTTCCCTCAGCCTGGCAGCGTGCCTGCAAGGTGCACAAGTGTTTGTTCAGCAGGCAAGCAGATCAGGAGTGGCCCAGTCAATATGGCTGAGGACTCCCTAGTGAAGTTTAGGATGGGTCTCAGGAGCAAGTGCTCCCTTATTCTTTTTCTCATTGAGATTTTAATGACTGCTTTTCACTATATATATGCAAAACAAAAAGCATGAGTCAATATACCACAACCTGAGACCATGCAGGAGCGTTCTGCTTCAGATGTACTCACCCAGGAATAAAAGCCTCTTAATGTCTTCAGAGTATTAATATGCTTAAAGTGGATTTAAAGAGAAGGTAAGAGAGCTGTGAATTAAATATTGATCCTAGTATCTCATTGTTGAATTGCAGGCATTCAGTTGCCTGTGGATTATTCTGCCATCAAATCATAGCAGCCAGAGATGGAAAATCTGTACAGTTATCCCATTCATCTCCTTGGCAATGGAAGAGTGTTCTCCACAGTACATTTTTGTAGTGGCTGAAGTTGATTGCTTAATTCCAATTACTGACAGTCTACTAATTGCTTAAGCTGTATTCCAATTTTTGCCAGCCTTCCCATTAAGTTAACTTTTTATACAGAGGTCTGCCCTGCCTTCTGGATGGGGATCATATGAGTGGCTTTGAAAAGGAACTTTCAAAATAATTTTTTTTCTTTTCAGTTGCATTTCTGACTACATGTGTTCTTAAGACACCTGCACTTTGTAACATAAGCAAATTAAAATGCCACCAAGCGAGTAACTTGGGGAGATCACATATGTCAGTATTCCCCATCCATGATTCTTTTCCTTTCAATGTGTCTGCATCACCAACCTCCAGTGGATGGCTTTCTGATTTTTCATACTTCTAAATAAATTAAGGCAAAATATCTCTGCCAAAGTCTCCACTATTAACATTCTTTCTATCCCTGCCATTAGAGAATTATTCTTCATAAATCCTTAGTTACAGAAATCAGTCCTGATGAGAAGGGAATATTAGCTTTGTTACTGGTAAACGAACATCTTGGCCCTTTGGCATCTTTTTTCTTAAAACTGCACTGTTTTACCCCAGGCCATTTTACTGTAGGGAAAAGTTAACTGTATGCTGGCAAACATCGGAGGGCAGGGGACAGTTTTCTAACTGCCCAAATTTTTTAAAATTATTTATTTATTCACTACTTCAGTTTTTGGCCAGTGAATGTGTATGAGCAAGGGCTTCTTGATGGGACTGGACAGCCAAAAAGGTACCAGATGGAAAGGCTGGCAGAGACAGGGGTCATGGGAGAGTGAGGATGAATTTGTGAAGTTTATTTTAAAAAGAAAGTGCTGGTGATGGAGCTGAGGCGTAAAGGCTGGTGTGGGTCTGGGGAGAAGATGAAATGCTTGAAGGTGGATAAAAGAACTTTTCTTCTGTGTGTATGTGCACTGCAGAAGCAAGCAGCAGCAGAATGGAATGTGCTCAGCATCTCTGAGTGCTGCTGGGCTGTGTCCTGAGCCATTAGGGGACAGCAGGTACCAAGGGGCTGGTGGGCTGCCTGTACCCACAGATCTCAGCTGTCCCTGGAGGTGATGTGAGTGAAAGGAGAGCCTTGTGGCTCAGAGCAGCATCAGAAAGTTTCCAAAGAGACCATAGTAAAGAGGCTTAGTTTTGACAGGTGAAGGTACAGAACTCCCAGGTGAAGTGACATCAGGTAAATGACTGTCATTTTCAGCCACATCTCCAGCAAACAGTTTTGTGAGAGAAGATTTCTAGGCACAAAGAGAGGAATTCGAGTGTTCATGGGGATTGCAGCCATAAAGAAGTCAGTAAAAGAAAGTCCAGTTTTAAAAGAATTTTGCAGAAGACAGACAACCATCAAATCTATTAGACCTCCAGGCATGTGACATTAGAGAATTCTGCTCAGTCGCAAGATGACACAAAGATATGTCAAGCTTTTGGCCTGAGAGCTTATAAAATGGCTTAGAGTCCTGGCTCTGCTTTTACTTTGAACATCCCAACTGAGAGCTGAGTGAAAGAATATCTGGAGAACAAGCAGGCTGAAAATGAGCCTGTGCAGCAGAGCTGCTTCTTTGAAGGTGCATGGCCTTTCACTGCCACACAGCTTCAGCATCTGAGGCTCATCAGGTTTTTAACCTGACAAAATGAACTAGGCAAAGGAAGAGGAAAATGCACAAAGGGAAATAATGACATCTGTCTGCAGTTTAAGCTGAGTCTCAAGTTCAGGTTACAGAGTAAAGTAAGGTTCACAGCAGTTATTTTAATATTTCAGGAACTGCTATCAAGACCATGGTTGTGCTTATGACTGGCTGTGTAGAATAACCTGCAGGAAATATTATTTTCACTGGAGAATACACAGTCTGAGACAGGGATGCTGTATGTAAGCTCAGAGTGTAGTATTAAAAAGAGCTACTATCTCCCATGATAGTTGTTTGTGGAACAAATGCATTGCCAGTTATTGTAGCTATGCTATGTAACCTCCAAAACAATTGCCACCATCACCTCCAAACAATAGTTTGTGGATTTTTAATCTTCTGTTTGATGGTTCACACAGCCATTCTCTCAAAATGTGCATTGTGTCTGCATTACAGATGGCTGTCTAAAGCAAGAAATCATACTGCTTTTTTCTGCTTACTTCACATCAGTGTATTGCTTATGGCACTTGCACTTGACTGTGCTTAAACCTCGGCATGTCCTGTATATTTCTGTCCCCTGCAATGTGAGTCTCAAATGAAAAGATAAGATGATGGGGGTGGTATGTGTCCCATGGGTCTCATACCTTAAGAAGTTATCTTTGGACATAAAATTTTTGCTTGTATAGCATATAATTTTATACTTAGAACTATGGCATTTTATCATTAGGAACTGCTTATACTTCGCAGATTTTAAAAAATCAACTACTTTCATTAATTTTCATGCCAATACTGATATAAGATACTTCTGTTTGAACAGATAAAAAAACTAAACACAAAGAAGGGATGAAACATTTTTCTGTGCTCTCACAGGACAAGGCTGAGTGGGCTGAGATTAAAGGAAAAGAGATTCAGGTAGATCTCCTGAAAATCTTTCAAATGAAATAAATAATTAAGCACAGGGCAAGTTGCCTAGAGAAGTGGTCAAGTCTGCATTGATGAGGTTTAAAAACTCATTGGGTACATTTTATAAGTATGATTCATGTTGAGTGGAACTTGCCTGCAGACTGAAGGACTATGACTATTTCCAGTGATTCCCAAGATTCAGGGAAGAAAGAATCCAGGTCTTGCACCAGTTGTTAGTGTTCTGCCTGGATTTATCTCTCCTTGTGCAGGCTGGGCTGTAGCATTAAAGGTCTGTAAGCATCCAAAAGATTGCCGTATTTGTGGCTGTGCAGTAGTTTGGAAATGCAAAGAAGGGTCTGTGACCATATTGGGAACTAAGAGCAAAGCTCTATGGTCTAAAAGGGAGTAAGTTTTAGGTAAATGAAAGTAGTCAAGTTTAGCAAAGCAGAAGAGAATAAATCAGTGGGCAAATGCCCGCCTGTTATTGTTCAAACTGACAGGTTCTTCTCTTTCAAAGTTGCTTTCCAGTTGAACCTTAAGCAGTTGCAAACAAACTTTAGGACCTCCTTCCCAAATAGATAATGGCTCTGGAAAGCAGGTGCAGATTTATAGGGTGATGAGTGACTTCAGGGACATTAGCCCTCTGTTTTCAGTGGAGGAGGGTATAGAATGTGCTCCAAGATCACACAGTGTGGTTCACAACTCTTCCATCCACCTGGCATAAAATGTCATTAGAAAACAATCAACTTCTATCATGGATGGCATGTTTTAATGATGGGTGGAGGGGATTACAGAATTTGGCAGCTCTTCTCCCAGCAGATGTTGCCGTCAAGGAGGCTCTGGAAAGAGAAGTAGAGAAGAGGTGATCTCTAGTTCCTTTGACTTGCTGTGATTATCTAAAAACTCACAAATATTGAAGATGTGATTCTGGTGATTTTGCTAAGAGTGCTTTGGGACGAATGCTGATAATCACTGATGTCCTGTCTGGTTGGTAGGAAGATTTTCCAGCAGCCCAAATGCAGCAGTGCCATCCTGTGAGCCTGGACAATGAACTGCTCTGAGTGATTATTTGCTTTCAGTTGGGCTATGGAACTGCTCTGCACTGATCCACACTGCATAGGGAACAAATATGTGTGGAAAAGAATGGGAAACCAACCTAAGAAAAATGCACTTTCAAATGCTTTATGGTTTTTCCATCCATCTTTTCATCCAAAGGCAAGCATCCTGGTGAGTCAGTGTTACACTGTCAGGAAACTGAAGGAGCGTGCCCGTGTGTGCTTATTTTAAAAGCAGCCATCCTCTTTCCCAGGTGGAAGAAGAGATGTGTTCCCTTCCCTACTGCACACAGCTCTGACTGATTGATGATGCATGCTCAGGAAGAAAAGGAATGTTTGTCCAAAAATTATTTCCCATATCTTTGAGAGGAACAAACAATGTTTTTTTTTTTTTCTTGATTCCTAGAGTTGAAAGCTCTGCTTTTACCTTTTAATGGTAAAGACATGGCTGTGTTTGATGAAGGTTTTTTGAACTGCCTAATTGGTCAGGTGTCAGAGATCTACAGGCAGCTGGTATTTGTTTAGTAAATGATGTCCCTGTTATTGTAGTAAAAGACAGGCCTCAGTGGGCTGTAAGTACACTCTGCTCCCTTGCATGATACCTTTGTCCAAATGTATGTTTCCGACCTTTGGTTATTTGCTCTTTCTTTTCCATTATGTTTCTTTCTTTTCCGTTATGTTTCCCCTACCTTCTCTCTCACTGGGTTATTATACTGATATAAGACCAATCCAAGTAATTAATGTAATAACCCTTTCAGAAGGAAGCAGAATTTTCTCTATGCAACAGTTGTCATTGCAATGTTATTCGCTGTTGTTTGCCAGCCATCGATGCTCCCCTGTAACTTGAATAATGTGACAAAGACAACAATTAACATCTATTAAGGTGTTCTTCTGCAAAATGTTCCTATCTATGCACATCATGAAATTGTGAATTGGAATAAATAATCTATTTTCTGAAGTTGATGTCATATCTTCACTGTGGAGGGTTAGAAGGGGAACTGTCTTGGGTAGAGGGTACCTGGGATTTTGTTATCAAATGAGCAGCCAGATGAGAACTTTAATAGCTGACTTTTTCCTGTCTGTCTCTCCTCATTTTACTCCTATGATGTTGTTCTTGTAGATTTAGAGGAATTTTAGGTAATTTACAGGATCAGTAGAGTGTCACCAATATCCCGAAGCTCTCCACACATCCATTTGAATAGGAAAAAAAAGGCATTAGGGAAACAACTTTTATTGAACTGTATCTCCTATATAAGAATTCACGTAGTTCCGTGTTTAACATACACTGATGTAATTATTAAAATAGCTTGTCCTGTGGTGTTTTGACCATTTTGTTTCTGGTTCTCTTTCAGACTTTAATAGGTAGAGGTGGGGATTTGGTGCAAGGCCTGGAAAATACACCTGTGAGACTTTTGCAGGACCTAATCTTTCCTTGTCTGTGATATGGCATAGCCATTATTATCTTGTGCCAGCTGGGTTGTTTCCTCTTTGGCTTCACCCATAACCCAAAGCTGCCAGTCTGCTCCTGTAGAAGTGCTGGTGTGGTGTAGCTGAGAATAGAGTTCTTTGTACACACCTGACATACAGGTGGCACTGGATTGCACCTCGGAGTTGAGTCCATCCTGAATCTGAAAACATCTGAATCCCGGAGGAGTGTTTATTTGAAAGAGGAAAGGAAATTGTGAATTCTTTGAACCTTGAAGAGATCAATCGGTTCATCAAACTGAGTCTAAGCTTTCCAAATAAGATCACACTGCCCTTAACTCTTTATGCAATAAATCTGAACATCTGATATTTCACTTCTGATGAACCACTGGCAGAAAGCCCAGGAATGCAGAGCCTCTAACTGTCCTACAATTAACATTTCAAAGTCTCCAGATCTGTGAGTGGGAATTAAGTGTCCCAGAGGATCTGGGCACACCCTGTGGCCAGCTGTGATTTAACAAATGTACTTAAGATTTCAAAATTCCTTTAAAATGAAAAATTAGATCGAGTTGCTGGAGGAAGCCCTTCCCTTGTAGACAGAGAGTTAAATTTATATTCCTCGCCAGAAGATCACAAGGACAAAGAAGGGTGGCATTGCAGGTATTCTCATGTTCTTCTGAAAGAACACAGTCATTTGTTCAGTGTGGAGGAGAAGCACGACCTCCTTTCAGTATTATTTTTTCTCTTCAAGCATAGCTGGTAGAATTAGAACTGCAGTAAATCTGTCCTGATAATGATGCAAATGTGTGAAATTACAGATCTCTTTCAACAACCCTTTGCTCTTTGTTTCTTTTCAGTTGTCAAGCTGCTGATTTCAAGTAAACCCTTCCCCTGACTCAACATTTTATTGGGGAAAAAACCCCAATACTTTCTCTTTTATTCCTGCCTCTGCTTTTCATTCCCCTCATTGATACTCCAAAGATGAATCTCTGAGTGAGCCAAATAATTGGAATCTTCAGGGTACGAATTGTTCATTTTCCACTAAATATGAGACCCATCATGCTGAACTGTGAATACAGCAGGATACACTTAGCAGGTATATGAAAATGAAAATAAAAGGATGCTGATTGAAAGGAGAGGGGAAAAAACGAATCATGAAAGTGACATTTCTTTAACTCGTCCAAAATATACAAAACTATTTTAACTGCTTTCATAACAGATACTGTGCAAAGAGACCCAATTAATTTTATCTTCATGCTGCTATACAATCTGTATAATTCTTTTGCTCACCCAAATGTCTGAGGTACATTATATTATTCATACAGACTTTACTCCTTGGTAAAAGAAATCACATTTAATCTCTTTTCTCTTTATCTGAGGATTGATCTGTCTGTGAACAGTTGCAAATCTTAGCAGGAAAAAAAGTATAAGTAATATCAACCCTGTAAGTTCTGGAAGAAACCTTAAAGAGAGAGCATAATTGCATCAAACAGAGATTTTTGTCTAAATAGAGGAGTACATACTATGTGAATGCAATATCAGATTGTGTGTAATGGTATAATGTCTTCTAACTTGGTATATTGAAGCAAAGAAGTGCAAGAGATCAGTGTCCTTAATTTTCATGAGGCAAGTTGAAGGAATGCTGACTAAATCAAATGAAACCCTAATTCCATGTATAGTTACAGGAAACCAAGTCAGTTTTTACAGTTCCTTAAGCCAGACTCACTTTAGGTTTCTTCTACTGGAAAACAGCAACAAGGGATTTGCCCTATACCCTTAGACCAAAGTGCTGGTTTATTTGAGCAGTGGGCAATGGCAGAAGTTTTCTGAAACTTCTCTGCAGAAATATAGGATGGGAAAGCCAAGTTGCCTTCCAATTTTAGGAATAGGTACCTTGGTTCCTTTGCAGAACTAAAGCCACTAAGTCCTTGCATTTTCATCATAGTCTTCACTTAAGCGTTTAGTAAATGTTACGGGTTGGTCAGTATGCCTGAGCTGAATGGTTTGATCTTCAAGGATGATGGAGTGGAGAAAAAAATCACCATTGACTGGATTTTGCTTATAGCAACAGAGTATAGTTGACCAGATAGCAAGTGGGCGCTCTTGAGATTTGTTCTCCAGAAACTGTGAAGAGGGAGGATGAAACTATGAAGAGGGTAGAATAATTTCATAATTAAATGTGAAACTGCCTCTTTTTTCAGGTTTTATTGTCAGCTCAGAAGCCAGGCCTAGTTTAAAGAATAGTTTTCTCTGATTTACAAGGCTTTCAGAAACCTTTGGTGCAGTTCTGGGTAATCTTGTGCCAAATTCAGCTCTATACAGGTGTCTGGGTAAATCTGGATTAGTGCATTTCATGTATATAGTGCAGAGAAATCAGCAAATTGCTTACAGTTCTTTTCTGCCTGTAGGCTGATGCAGAGAGGAGCCTCATATATAGCCAAAGAACCCAGCACTGATGCTTCATCTGAATATAAGTAACATTGTAAGACTTGTTTATCTCTTATAAAGTAAAACCATGAAAATTAGCCTTGTAGTATTCATTGAATTGAGTTTCTGAATCCAGGACCATGCTAAGATTGCCTTTGGGCGAAAGTCCATAGTGTGACCATTTGACATTCAGTAAGTGGGAGAACTATCTGCATTTGAAAGTGGAAAAAGTAAATGGCCATAGAAAGCCACAACTTTCACTGGCTGCAGATTTTGTTTATATTCAGATGAGAACCAAGAGGGAGTTGAGACCTGCTCTAGAACACTGTTCGTTCTCCAGTTTGCTGCCCACATAGCCCCACTTCCCCTTGCCTTTTTCTCCCAGCAGATCACTGAAATACAGGCAAGTCTGCCTCAAGGGCTTGTTTTTGAAGACTGCAGTGTCTTCTCCAGTCTGGCCTGATAATGACACAGTGAGTGTGTATTTGTTACAACGTGGGTGGGAAGCCTCTTGGAATATAGAACAGAGAAGCCTGCCCTGTGTTACAGGTGGTTTTTTTTCATTTAACAAATGCTCATTTATCAAGCTGCTGAGGGGAGAGAAACCCAGCTATTTCTGTTTGCGTGCCTACAAGGATATAAAAAACACCTTTAAATGTGTAAACGGACTTGCAACCCCATAGGATTTAAAGGCAGATGTGAGGCATAGGCAAGCTTTTAGAAAGATAAGTAGTTCACTTGATCCTTATTGTGTTTTTACTGATTCTATAAAACATCATAAAGTAGGGATTTAAAAATGCTTCCTTCTATAAAATTATTTCTCTCCCTGCATTCATCTTTGCATGGTCTGCACATTTCAGGGGAGTTTATTATGGAATTGGATTTGGATAGTGCTTTTTCTTTTCATAATTTTAAGTCATTTTCTTGGCAGTGATTATACTTAACATAAATATAAATTTAACTGCCCAAACTAATAGGCAGAGCAAATGTGATTGACCCTTACTCCTTTCTCTTTACCAGTTCAAGGGTAACTGTGAAGTTAGTTATGTTCATCTGAATTTGGCATCAGAGGCTTATCCCTGTTGAAAATGGTCCTTTGTATGTTTCTTTTAATGCAGACAGTGATTTTAGGCTTTTGCTTACAATACACATACACACTTGAAGCATGATACCTACTTTTTGTCCTCTAGTGACTTTATTTATGATATAACCATAAAAAAGCCCCTAGGCTGATTCATCTTTGAGGCTATGACTTTGATCATAGGCTATTGCACTAAACTTTACTTTACTTTAAAGGCTCTAACAAAAACAAAAGTCAAGAAAATTTAAAACAGCAGGGAGGGCCTTTATAGTCAGAAGCAGATTATCTTTAATCCTCTTCCCTTCCTTTTGCCTGGTGTGATATGCACATACAGGCACCCATGTGAACACAACTACTTGTACAGTTTAAGTTTCTCTTGCCCTCCCTCAGAGCCAGAAACGTAAATCTTGTTTCTCTAATAAAGGCATTTAAAGCACAAAGTTATAAAAATATTCTCGAAGTTTCTGTGTGGGATATGTCACTGGTAGTAGGAAGCATTTATCTTCCCTGACAGTTTCCTTGCTGAAGTCTCTAAGGACAGCAACATTTGGTTTTCTCAAAATTTTCAATAAAGGACAGGCAAATAATGTCTTTCACTACTGGGCTTTCCCCTGCTTGGCTCTGCTGAGGGTGTCTTGCAGGGACAATTACCCTGCACCACTGCTGGAGTTTCAGTGGTCATTGTTATTGCAGCATTTGTCCCTTTCCTGACAAATCACATTATTCCCCTGGCTGAGGACCATTAGTGGACCCAAGGGAGCCCGGAGGGGATAGCAGCTGGCAGCTCGCCCCTGGGCAGAGACTGTGAGAGAGAGGGAGCAGCAGAAGGTCAGAAGGAGCCTTTTCCATGAGCTTCTCTCTTTGCTGAAGAATTTGGCAATGTGCACTTACCTAAATATGAGCAATGCCTGGAAATCACACCATTTTGATAAAATATTATTTTCTTTGGGGGTTTTATTTGCTTGCTTCTTTTTGTTTGGGGTTTTTTTGTTGGTTTTGTCTCTTTGGTTTTTTGTGTTTTTTTTTTTTTTTTTCCCTCTTGTTACTTGGTTCATTTTCAGGCTTTGGCTTCCCTGGCAACAGAGCCAGGAAGGATAGCTGATGTCATGGTGTAGCTGGAGTTTTGTGGTCTGCACAGTGAAAAAGGAGCTTTTCAGTCTCGTGTCAGGCACTGCATGAGCAGCAGTCAGGCACTGTCAGTGTGGGACATCCCTGAGGCTGAAAGAGCAAATCCATCCTTGCTGCTGCTCATTACATTTAGTGTCTCTATGCTAGGTGGTGGTTCTCTCTTTGAGAAACTAACAGGAGCAGGACAGGAAAGTATTAAGACATCAATAACTAAAGCCTTATCTTGAAATTCTTCCCCTTTTTTGTTCCCGATCCCAAACATTGAGCAGCAAAATCCCCAATGAATCTGGTTTGTAATTCTTACCAGTCTTTATGCAACCAGCTGTGTTTTCTATATCCCAGGGGTGATGTGAGTCTCCAGGTGTCCTGCTAAAGCCTTATTAATTAATGTTTCTTCCCTAATATAGATGTTCCCAATTCACTTTTTGACATCTAATGCATCTTCATTTCTCTCTGTTTATTTTCTACTGCACGGATATTTCTGTTAACTTTAATAGCCTTCTTGGAAGAGATGGAAGGAGATGGTGGTGCCTTGAGAGGTAAACATAAAAGACTGTCTGGTCTTCATTCAGATTACAAATACTGGAGAAAGCTGGTATTTGATCACTTGTAAAGTCCTTCCTGTTTGCTTTCTTTCCCCAGAAATCTTCACCCAAGAAAGACCACATACGTGGTACTCCCTTCCTGAGTGTCACCTTCATATGGCACTGCAGTTTGGTGACAGGCTGATTGAACTTGCTCCCCACTTCAGTTTAGGATCTAGACTTCTAAGCACAGCAGTATTGGTAACTGCTACCATTAGAAAATAGATGCTTTGCTCTGCCAGTAAGGCAGGCAGTTTTCTTGATGCTCTTGCTCTCTAGGAGTTTTTAGATTTTGTTGGTATTTGTTTGCAGTATATCCATTTGCTGTGGACAAAAATGGGTATGTTAGCACACCAGTCTTGTGCAAATTTCTGTTGTTAGAATTTATGGAGAGTCTAGGTGGAGGTAAATTAATCAAAGTGGTTAAAGAGTTTAAGTGTGGCAAGATTATTTCAGTTCTCTTTCTACCTTTGCTGCAGACAATGTGGTGCTTTATACAGATGCTTTGCTGGGAATCTCAGTACCTTGCAGTAATGATCACTGCAGATAATCAGCCTCTGTCTACAGCAGAAGAATTACTGCAGGTGGATACCACAGTTTATCTCTGCTGGGAGCCAAGATGAGGCGTGTTAGCAGAACTGCACAGCCAACACGGTGGCGCTAAGCACCATCCTGGACTGTGGCATCAGGGATGTTGCTGTGCTTGGAAGGGCAGTGATTGCCAGCCATCTGCAGAGTCCCCACTGCTGTTAACAGTGCAGGCAGTGGATTCCCAAAATATTCCTTTTGGGGACCATAGTCAGGGCTAGCACTACTGCATTCTGGTTCTATTTACCGGTGGAGATCTGCTCGCAGGAGGAGCGCTGGCTTTGGAGGCAGTGCTCAGATCTCCTGTACTGTTTTACTGAACAGAGCAGGGACCTTTGTTTTAGCATGCCTAAAAATAAATGCTGTCTTCTTAACACTTTTTAACGCTGGGGTTTAAAGCTAATTTGTTGAGGAAGTGCACAATTTAAAGTTACTGCTTTTATAAAGAAGGCACATTACTTTAAAGGATGTGAGCTTTGAATTTGCTTTGCTGGTTTCTGGGTAGGTTTAATCAGATGCAGCTAAGCTTTACTGATTGGTTCTGAGATTTGGGAGGACACCTTAACAGCATCCCCAAATTTCCTTAGCATAAAATCAGAGTTCATGGGGGCACAGCAAGGGCTGTAAGCCAGCAGCAAACACTAGGTCCTCATGGAAGCTCCTGTGCTGGCAAAGATGAAGCAACTCTGAGCTGCCAGTTCAATGGAGCCCCACAACAGGAGAAGGTAAAAGGAACTTTTTGAGCAAACACTAAGTGTTACACTTCTGAGAGCTGGTTTAACAGTGCTTTAATGTTACATAGATATTTGTACAGCACCTGTGAGTTAAGATCTTGATCCTAATAGAAAGTATAAGTAGAATATAATATCACTTTCTCATTACTGGTTCAGGGGAATAAAACAAAATTATAGAAACAGCATCTATGATGGAGAGTGAAATTTTAATTTTTCTCATATCATGTTGGTTAATTTGTGCATCCAGTTGGTCTTATGAACCTCAGTGGGACTGTTTTTGGGAATAAATAGGCTAGTTTTTAATCCCTCAGGTTTTCCTAATAGCATCATTATGTCATTTAAAGCATGAGCAGCATTTATCTTGATGACCTCTTGTTATTTGAGATCAAAGTCAGATAAGAGTTGAAAATTAATTCAACCCAGCAATCTCATTAAAAAACTGTCTACAATATGACTTTCACAGCAGAGTCATTCTGCAGGTTTAATTTCAGTCCTTTGCTGCAGCCTTTCCTTCCATAAATCCCTTTCTTGTCTTGGGGCACTAATTATTACTTTTATCAAGAATCCTGTCCTCAAAATGCCTGTGCACATGTCTGTGTCTTGTGGCATCACTAGAGTCACCGAATGGGAAATGAATCAAATTACAAAGACTTAAAGATCTAGAGAATTCCAGCCTTGAATAAGATAAAATGCCTACCTACTTCAAGGTGAATTGTGAGGGTTTGCTAGACACATGAAAAACCCCTATTAGTGCTAAAGTATTACTGGAATTAGGTCATGCTCAGTGTCATTTTCCTAAAGATAGAGGCGTGATATTTATATCAGAAAGATGTGTGAATCTGTGTGAGATGAAAGTGTAATTTCAGAGTTGCTTTTAAAAATATTTCTCTTACCTGCTGCTTTTTTGAGGGGTCTCATGAGTCTGTCTAGAGCTGGTACCTCAATGAAGGTTTAATTTCACTGTCTAGTTCAGATTTACTATAACATATGGCAGCGGTGGTAGTGAGAAACACATTTTGTGGAATAAATTCCAGAGACATTAAAAAAATCAGATTTTTTTGAAGTTAAAGGTTTCTTCCAGTGAGGACCACTTATTGCATGGATTGGTAACAGAGGAAAAAAGAAACCCAGCAAAAAAACTAAGGTGCTGCTTTGGTCTGTTGAATTCATCCAGAAAGTTTCTGTACTAATAATTTCCTTCTTAATGAGTAACTCTTATTGCTTAAAAAAATGTATTCAAAATATTATGTAGACAAAACTCAAAGTATTTTCTCCATAAGTTATTAACTGTTGTGAACCCAATGCAGGCATGAGTTATAAGGAAGAGCATCTCAACTTACATGAGATATTTACATTTGGGCAACTGATTTAAGCCCTTTGTATGGTGATGGCAGTATAATTAATTCATACTGTGTAATAAAATATGCATAAGTAATTCATACTGTAATAAAAATGGCTTTCCTCTTTAGTGTTAGTAGAAAGATGTGATGCTGAAAAGGACTGCAAGATTTCTTACTGTGTTCACATGTACGCGGGATATTTAAAAATATAACTTCTTGCACTGGGCATATAATCTAAAGCAAAATAAGCAAAATTGCATTACATATACAATTGACTTCAGCCTTGAAAGCTGTGTTAAAGATGGAAGCTCATCTTAAGATCAATTTATAAGTGTATGGTATCCTCATCAGCACTCATTTAATGAGAATTGGGAAGATCTGTGTAGGCAAAGGGGAATAACAAGTTGAACAGCATCAGAAATATGGAGCCACAGAATTCTTCAGGTCCCTCATGATTTTAGGCAATAATCAGAGAAGAAAAGAATGTTGCATATTCTTTTCAATATTTTCCTTGGTCTTTGCTACTGGGTATAATGGATAAATTTGGAACAGGGGAATTCTAGAGAGTAAAGGTGCAGTGCTCCATTTGACAGATATTTCAAAGAAAAAAAAAATCTCTCTATATATGTATTCATGTGTGTGAAACGGAAAAACTCAGGAAATTAAATGTCAATAAATCTTGGGGACCAGATGGCATTCATCTAAAGTTTCAAAAAAATGCAGAGCAGAATTACTATAAAAATATGTATGGATTGTCACCGAAAACAACCTCATCTATCAAATGAGAATAGTTGCCAATTCAAAAGATTTTTTTAAAAGACAAGAATAGCAGCAAGACTTATATAGTGACCAGTGAATTGAATCTTCCATGGTAGGAAAAGAAATGTATTTTGTTCTAATAAATTAATATCCTAAATTTTATATCCTACCATCTTCGACAGGTTTAACAAAAATATTTAAACAATGCGGAAAAACCCATGTGTTGTTAGAACATAGATATAATTAATTTTTTTAATGTCTTGTTATTATCTTTCTACACAGTCTGTTAATGAAATTTGTTAACAAGAGGATAACAGTAAAGTTAGATCTGTTCAGAGATTAGGAGAAGAAATTAGATTACCTAGATTACAGATAGGAAAAAAAGAAAAGACTGATATCTATGGCTCAGCACAGGAGGAGGTTGTTATTATGATGTAGCCACAGGGTTCAGGCTTAGCGGGAGTGTCGTTGAACATATTGAGTGTGTGAGAAAAGAGGTGACTGCCGGCACAACAGGAATTTGTTTGTGCAGCTATGCAGTACATTAGAAGTTCCTTAGAAAGCTAGAAACCTGGGCAGTGTGCTTCAGGATAGGCAGGTACAACGGAATTCATGCAAAAAATCAACCCGATGAGCACTCATTTTGGACTAAATTGAGCCACCTGTAGAGGAGATAGAGATGTCTGTGTGACAGGGAAAAATGAGTGGATTAGCAAAACGTTGCACTTTGTTAGGGAGGAGAAAATGTCATCTATTATACCTTTTCACCTTCATTAAAGGATTTACTTTTGCTCACTTTATTCTGACAAAAAAAGGGAAAAGATAGCAAAGAAAAGAGTGAGGGAATGCTCACCAAAGATGAGAAGAATGGAAAGAGCTTCAGCAATGAAGACTTGAAGCAATGCTAGGAAATCAATTTGTCTCCCTTCCTATGCACAGCCTGCAGCTAATGATTTGGAGAATATTTCTGAAGGAGATGGTTGCTATAGACCCCAAACTAATTGATCCTTTTCACTTCAAAGTATGCGCTAAGGGAAAAGTCTACTTTATCTTCTCTACTCAGGGTGGCAATAAAGTCCTACTCCTACTCCTTTTGGTTCCAGCAGTGTGCATCACTGACATTCTCAAGCCCAACTTTGTAAAGAAAACATCTAGAGACTTTTTTAAAAGCAGGCTGAGATGTGGTTTTCTCCATGGGAATCAAAAGGAAAGGCTGGACTTTTCACAAAAGATTTATGGGTATCTCTTCCAAATTCTTGGTGTTCAGCTGAATAGGAAGTCTGCCTGTTTTAAGAGTTGGATTGATAATTCAGTGCAGTGGGGATAAAGTATTTGTTTCTAATGTTTGCCAAGAATTTTGTATCAAGCCATCCTGGAGGAACAGGAAGGAGGGCTTCATGCCCAACATGGCAGAGCTCATCTCTAAATACAAATATCTCACAGTCTGGAGTTTCAAAAGAGGATGTGTTTTAATAAACTGTTTGGAGAACTTGAGAGGTCAGCAGAGCAGGACTTTCTTCTGCTGTGATTTTTCTTCTAATTAGACAAAATGCAAGTTTTCCTCAGAAGGAAAGCTGCCTTCCCCAGCTCCCTCATTTCCTCATGGAATGTGCTGTTGGCAGAACAAGGACTTAATTCTGAAATCATTGCTACCAGTTATAAAGATAATTCCACTGAGAAACTGTAGACCAGCCATTTTCTCATCAAGACAAGTCCAGATGCTCCATTTTTGTGTATTCTAAAACTAGTGCAGTGAAGTCTTTGCGATACATGTAACTGGCAAGAGAAAGCAGAGGACAAAAAAAGTAATGGTTTCACTCCTTTGTTTTATATTAGCAACTGTGGTGTGTTGTCCAGTTTCCCAATAGAGATCTGAACAAGGACAGGGATTATTTGGCATGCCAAAATGAGTTTGTGGGCTTAAGTTGCAGGAAGAAAAGGAAAGGACTCTCTGATAAGAGATGCTACAAAAACTGTTTAAGAGAATGATGTAGGAAAGAAGTCAAAATGCTAGAAAGGAGGGACATAATGTCAAATTTTCATCTTCATTTTTTTCAGGCCTGGAAGGGAGATAAATATTCTTCTGGGGCTTTGGAAGGGGAGCATTTCTGTTCATGGGAAGAGGTGAGAAAGACCCTTCCCATATTAGCCAGACTGTCTGAAAACCTGTATGGGAGAGGTTGATGATGAGTCTGGGCAACTTTGCCTCAGTTTACAGATACTCTGCAATACAAATTTGTCTTCTGCCTCCTGGGAGCTTGATCACAGGTAATAGAGAGCAACATTTTATGCAGAAAAACCTCTGCATTTAGACAATTCTTGTTGGAAAATTGTAGCCCAAGGCTGTAATAAAGATGCCAGTTTTATGAAACTGAAACAGGCTTGGACATACTGAATTATGGACTAAGAGGAGCACAGACAATTAATAGTAAAATTGCTCTTAAATATAAATGAGAGTTTAGGATAATGTTTTTGATAATAATCTCTTTGTAATAGCACAATAAAGGGATCTGCACTCCCTGCCTTTCACAGATGAACTCATTTAAATATGTCCTCTATTCCCTCAAGATCAGGCTTAGATATTTGACATACACTGTAATGTCAGTCATAATTTCCTGAGCACATCGGCAAAGTTTGACTCCATTTTTCCCAAGTGCTGAATTTTGCTGGGGGCTCTGCAGGCTCTGTGTAGCACCAGAATGACTTCAACTGTTATGCACAAGGATGTGTGAGATAGAAATGGTGCAGCCACTGTGGTCCTGCCTCCCCTGGCAGGACAGGGGAGAGAGGTGTGGCAATTTGCACTGGTGCTGAGCACACCGGGCCTTGGCTAACCCTCTTGGCAGGAACAGGAGGGAAAAGCTGGTTGTGAGGGTTCTGTTCATAAGGGGAACACTGGCAGACTTCTTTCAGCCTCGTGTTTTGAGTAATGCAGTAAGGTTTTTAAATGCACCTCTTGGAAGCTGTGCTCTGGAAGACTACACGGAGCCACAGTGCAGGAGATGGTGCAGAATTGCTCCCTTATCTGTTGATGTTGACTTCACAAAAGAGTAGGCAGAAATGATGGCCCCAGTGTGTCTCCCAGTGGAAGGCCACTAGCAGCCCAATCTCACGTCTGCGCTGCTTTATATGGCATTGATTTTCTCTTGGGAGCGGAAAACGCTCTCACTAAAACCAAGGACAAAATCCCTCTTGATACCAGTGGAAGTCGAATCCAGCTTTTGTGATTTAAGTAGGGTGTATAAGGAGGGATCTCTGTCCCAAATAAGAAAGCCTCTAGATTTTATAGGCTTGGTTGCATTTATCTTACAAGTGATCTGGAACAGGTATTTTCAGCATCGCAGCTCCCGTAAGTGCTGTCTGGGGGAAGGGCCAAGTGCACCAAAGCTTTGTGTTATTTCTCTTGACTAAAAGGGCTGACTGATATTTGCAGAGATAGCGGAGCAGCAGCTCCCTTTCATGCTTGGGGGGAGCCTGGTAGTTGCCCACACTGCTGAGATTCATTTCCATGTGGGGCAGTGCCCTCCTCAGGCTGGGAATCCAGGCACATCTCTGGATCTGGCTGTGTCTTCACTGGCAGTGAAAGAAAAGTGATGTTTGTTCATTACACCATCAAGGATGCTATCTTCTAGGGATAGGGTTAATTGGCTTTTTAGAATGGTGGGAGGGAAAAGAGGGATAGTGTGACAGCTGTTTCATTAGATGGGATGTTGTATAAAACAGTTAAGAGATTGCACCTCCCCAGAGTTAACCTTTCCCGCCTGCATTTCAAAGCTCAGTGATGAGGTTAGGTTTGAAAAGGCTGATGGGGTGGAGAAGGGGAGGTTAATATATTTTATTAGCATCAACTAAAGACAAAAAAAGGCTTTTCTTTCATCATGACCTGAATCATACTCTCCTACTGTAAATGAAATGACAGCTCACCTGGGAGGAGAGAGGAAATTTAAAGCCAAGTAACGATTCATAAAAATCCATTGCTGCAAGATAAGCAAGTTTTGAGAAACATGTAGTGCTAGGCCAGCTTTTCTGTTTGCAAAATCCATATAGCTGAAATCCATTAAGTCAATTAATACTGTACAATACGTCAGAGCTCATTTGTACTAACAGAAGGTCAACTGAAGAGATCCAGCTGATGTTCTCTCCTAAGACATCACAGCACAGGAGACTGTCCTGGCAGCACAGGGCAGGATGTGGATCCTGGCTGGACAGCCCAAGTTTTTGTGTTTTGCAGCTGGCTACTGTGTCCAGGCTGTTTACTTTCTGCACATTTTTCTGGCTTCTTGGCCAGCTTGAACGTCTCTTTGGCAAAAATTTCCACAAGGAAGGTATCCTTAGGACAGGTCTTGTGGACTGGGGAGCCATGCTTCTCAGTATTTTATGTTCCTACATAACACCAAGCTCTGCTGTGCTGTTTCACACTGGTGTAAATGTGGAGGAAATCTGTGGCCTATCAGTTTGCACAGAGGAGAGAAAGAGACCCACTGTGGTGAGTGCATTGTACAAAACAAAGTAATAAGTCAGTTTGGGTCTCCACTTGGCCTTGTCAAAGGGCAGGCAGAAAGACATGCTGTGGGGAGGTGGGGTGAGGTGGGGGGGTGGCAGGCTCAGTTTGAATGTTTGCCCTTTGAATTAA
Source organism: Chloebia gouldiae (assembly GCA_003676055.1). Classification (NCBI taxonomy): domain Eukaryota; kingdom Metazoa; phylum Chordata; class Aves; order Passeriformes; family Passeridae; genus Chloebia; species Chloebia gouldiae. The sequence goes on from QUSF01000025.1 coordinate 1,383,968, forward strand.
TTCTGGTTGACCTACTTCAGCAATGATTGAAGAATTTTTTATTCAGTTTGCCCTGATGTATCCCCTGGTGAGCATGTGCTTGTTATTTTTTAATGAAACCATTTTCACAGCCTGTTGTTTTAGGTGTTGCGAATGGAGGAGAGTGAGGTTATTTTTTGGTTTGTATTCTATTTTTTGTTTCTTCAGGGTTCCCAGCGCCACGTGGTTGCTTTTAACTGCATGCTCACAGTTCGCTCCTGGTTCCTCACTCTCAACTCAGCAGGTTTATTTTCACAGCAGATAAAAATAGTGTAAAGATACAATCATTGATTGAAAAAAAAAATCTCTCATTGATTGAAAGAAAAAATCTCTTATGGGGGCCATGAACCGAGTATTTTTGTCTTTCCTTGTGAGTCATGTGCAAGTAGACTTGAAGAGGGTCTTGCTCTGTCTTTAAACTTCTCCAGAGCGTTGGCGTTTGAGCTTTTAGACACAGAATGAAGGTAGGATGGCATACACGGAAGTCACTGTGAAAAATGGCTATTACTTTACACTCTGTGCTTAGGTCAGACACAAAGGACTTGCCGTCCTGGATGAGATCACTGTTCCATCTTCTCTGCCTGAGGAAAGTGCAGCCTCTCTCCCATCACACCACCTGGTTCTCCCACCAAGGCTGTTTCACTGCAGATGTAGTTCCAAATGGTGAGATCCTGAGGTCTCTGCATATTTGGGAGCTTAACTTCACAAGAGTCACACTTACTCTCCACCACTCTGGAGCTTTTGTACAATGAAAGAGGCTCCAGGGATGACTAATGACTTACTGCCTGCAGATCCAGGGCTGATTGCCTTTTGGAGGTATTGCTTTGGTTCTGAAGTGGCAGGTCAACAGCAACTCTGAGGGTTTGTTAGCAATCAATAGCTGCCACATTTTTCTCAAATTAAAAGACACCAGGTTTGATTTTGCCATACCAAGTGATACAAAAGAGGCATCCTCGTGACAGTCTGAGAGACACTGTCATGTTGTGCCATTCCCTATTGCTGACAGTATCAGCTTTTGTTTTGTGGGGCAGGAGTAAAGGGCAGAATGCATGAAGGTTAAAAGAAGTATTTTTTTTAAACAGTTGTTTTTGAGATTTGGGTTTGCTTTTTTTTTTTCCTCCATCTTTAAGAAAGTAATTTTCTGGTTATGAAAGAAACATAAAAAATGTTCTTTCTAAACAACTGAATGTTAACTAAAAAGGCCCTCAGTTTGTTAAGTGAATGCTTCTTGAGCAACTCGCATTGATCACACTTTCAAATATCAATTTATGACTTAAAAGAAAAATTGACCAAATGCCAGTAACTATTTTTCAACAAAGAAATAAATAATGCTTCTAGAGAGGAATAGCATATTGTATTATTATTTATTTTATCATATCACTGTGATTAGCTATGTGACATATAAGTTGAAAGGCAAAAAAATCCAAGGCACTTTTATCTTGAACAAAGACAATACAGCTTTAGTCCTTCTTCTGAGTATAACTTGCCAGGAACAGGTTTCATAATGGGACACTATTATCATAACTTTAATCTTGTTTAAATTCAAAAGTCTTCCTGCAAGCCTCAAGGCCTAGAAGAGAGACCTTTACAAAGTTATCTTAAGAAAGCAGATTGCCTGTGAATCACTTCTTATAGTCCATAAAATCCTTTGTCATTTACAGAACAGCTGTCCATAATAAAACGTCAGAAAAGCTCTATTTTGAGTTCTGAAACTGAAATAAACACAACATAGAAAAATACAATTATGTGGAACACATTTAGAAAGGTACCTGTGTCAACTATAAGCTTTTCACCTATTTATTGCTAAAAAGTCTTAAGGTAACAGATTAGAAGAGGTTGTCAGATGAAATGCCAGCAAATAAACATACATGGAGGAGCCTCAATGTATAAAAAGATCATCCACTGGAGCTTCTAGAAAAAAAAAAACAACAAGTGACCTCTAATGAATTTAAGAGGGAAAATGTTTCTAAATGCAGGTTTCTTCAAACATTGACCTTCTGATTTTTAAGTTATTTTTCTTTTTGCTGTTCTTATAAACCAGTTCTAGGATCTTTTCAAGGTTAAGAGAGGAGTTACTGTAACATTTCAATGTAATAGGTGTTCACTTAGCATATGTTGGCCATGAAGAGGACAAATGGAGCGTTTTCATTCCATAGCTGTTTAGAAAAATAGCATTTATGATACTGATCCCACGTAAATGTCTTCATAACTTACAGATACGCTTTTTTGAAACGAAATTTCCTATGAAGTCAGGTGCCAGTTAAAACAATATTGATGTCTGTTTCTCTAGCACCTTTGTTCCTTCAAAACCTTAAACTCCCTTTGATATCACAGACCCATCCATAATTTACTGACAGAGTCTAGGACATGGCAAGATGGGAAATAAAATAATAATGGATTGGACAACAGATTTTTTTTTTTTAAGAGACGAGCATTTGCCTCCACTGGGAACAAAGTTGTTCTTTGTAATGCTCTTCCTGTGGTTCTCCAGAGTGGGTTTCTGTTTTCAATAATTTTCCTAAGTTCTCTGATGAAACCAGTACACATATACTATGGCATTAAAAAAAATTAAAAATAACTTCAACTGGAATAGTAGCCGTGGTAAAAAAAAATATCCCTTTTTTGAAAAGCAAATGCATAGTTAGCATTTAAATTCAGCAATGCAGACTCAGCAGAGGCCCTGCCCCATGGTATTAGGAAAGGAAAAATTAGTCAACTGGATTTTGGTGGCAAATCAGTTCCAGCCCTCTCCATTTTTATACCTTCTGAAGGCTGGTACTTCTTTTCTGACATTAGTGACTGACTACTGACTTCACAGGGCGTATAAGATGCACTGCAATAGGTTTGGACACCTGATGATGTGACATATAAAATTTCCAAAATGTGATGGTCTTTATGTAAAACACTGGGTTATTTGAACTATCTTGTCCTGCTTCTGTCTCATCAAATGAGAGTGATGAGAGGAAATAGCTTTGTCCTCGTATAAGGGACAGAGACATGGGATTGTTTGTTCCTGCTGGTGTTAATAAACAGATGAGACCGGACAACATAGTGGAATTTTTAGGGATCCCTTAGTTTTCTCAGTACTTGTTGAGGATTCCTGCCATGAAAAGGCATGGCTTTCTGCAAGGCAGGAAGTGTGTGTGCTTAACAAATTGAAAAAAAAATCTGTTTAATCATATTGCAAACTACAGCAAGTTCTTCATTTGTAAAGCAACAAGAAGATGATTTATTGAGGACAGTTTTCAAACCAAGGTATTACAGATTTAATGTTTAAGACCCAATAGCACTGTTATCAAAACTGAGAATGTATTTGTGTTTAGACCGGAGGAACTACAGTTAGAGCAAAGACTGAATCCAGCAAATGGACTGTGGAGCAGAAAGCTTTTCATTGTCAGTTAAGCGGGGGGGGAAAGAAAAATTTTTTTAAAAGGGGAAAAAGGAAAAGAAGCTCAGCACATAATTTATACCAGCTTCCTTCAATCACTTTCTTAGTCCAAGGCTCTGGTATATGTTCTACACCAGTGAAAGGAATGGGAGTACAAAAGGCAGGAATGGAAAGGAATGAGTATGAAATGGGAGTACAAATAGAAGGATTGTCACAAGCCACAGGAGTGAAGATAAAACAGACAGAATGTGAATAAAACATATTTCATGCAACAAACATCCATGTGTTTGTGCTCTGCCAACTAAATCACTTTAACAAGTAATTTTTCCAATTGCTTTCTCTTTCTTTTAGTATTTCTCATTATTTCCCAGCATTATCTGGTCTTAAAGTCTCTCCTTTGCACTAAAGACAGCTGAAATTCTTACTTCCTTAAAAGAGTAATAAATTATTGTCTGGGGGAAGGAAACAAATGGGAAAAATAATGTTTGATGGGGGAAGAAAGCAGAGGCTGGGAAACGGTACACAGAGGCTCTCCTGAGCTACAGACACATTTTGTGTCCTTATTTGTGAAAGGATATCCCTAAAGATAGTTCTGCAGGGAAAGATTAAGTCACGCTTGGGAAGAGGGACTCAACAGAGGGTTTGCTATTGAATAAGTGCAGCAATTCCCCTTGACTTTGAGGATGTTTTCAGCTGTCTATTCTTGTTAAACACTGGCAGAAAGAGAAGGTTGAAAAGGATACAGCTTTCAGTTGCAACAAGTCCTTCATACTGGTAAGGGGATTCAGGACTATCAGTTTGAGGTTTTAAAGATTTCATTGCATTTATAAACAGCATCATAGTTGCTGAATCTTTGCTCTTTTAAGAGAGGCATTATCCTGATACTGAGCTGATGCTGTGCTCATGGTTACAACTCTCCCTGTGCCATTTAAGAAGTGGTGCTAAGTGGCTGCTTTTTCTAGACCAGTAATATTCACAGTATCTTGTTTTTATTTTGTTGAGTTCACACAATCAGTATATCCATCTGCTGGTTTTCTGTCCTTCAAATGAGATATTTCAGATCTGTACTTTCTTGTCCTTTTAGCAGATGTACCAAGTAAGCTGAGTCTCACAAAAGCTCCACTTAGTTAATAATATCGGTGGCAGAAGTTGCTGTAAACCTCAATGCAGAGGTCTTCAGAGCAAAGAGTCTTTGAGGGAAAAGGGCTGAGTATTTGAGCAAAGTCTGTGCAGTTTAAAATTGGTCCGGGCCTGTTGGCTTGCTGGAGTGACACAAGGTGGAGAGCCTGAGATGGCCGCAGAAGGCCAGCCATGAACATCCCCTGGTGTCTAGGGATAGCCAAAGTGAAGGAGATGTGAGATGGGAATGTTGATTCTTGCTCAGTGTTGTGCAACAGAGGAAATGGCCCAGCTTGTTGGAGTGGGATTTACACTCTCCCAGCCCAGTGAGAGTGTCAAAGTATCATGTAGTTTTTGCTCTCACACACCCTAAAATTCGGCTGTCAGTTTGTCTTTGCTCAAGGGAAACCAGCGACTTCCCTCCCTTATCAGGCTATGCAACATCTGTTTCAGTTTATTAGCTACTTTCCTGCAATATTAGAAGACTTTGGTCTGCTGGAAATGAAGTTTCTGTTATCAACAGCTGCCAGTGGAATGTGCTTTTGTGGAGCATCTCGTGCCTTTGCACAGGACTTGCTCAGCTTTGTAATTAAACCTCTCTGGTATGGAGAGTGCGCAGAAGGCGTGGAATGGGAGCGGAGCTTGTGTCAAAGATGTCATTCACAACTGTTTCATATCTAAACTCTGATTTTCACATTGCAAGAGTTGTGACATATTGCTTTTCTTCTTTTGCTGACTCCTGACACCAACTCAAACACATATCGTAGTTTCCCTCATCTTGAAATCCTGCTTTTCCAAGTAGGGTAAGCATTTGCTAATAGGGTTGTTCTAGTAGCTGATCCAACACCTGTGGGGGAAATGCTTTCTTGGAGTTGGTTTTTTGTGACTTGGTGGGATTGGTCATGGACAACTAAAAAGAAGTAAAGCTACTGGGTTGCCCACAAAGTGAATTGAAACTTCCAGCTCTGGCAAAAATAAGACCTGCTGGGGTAGTAGCATATTTACTCTTTATTTCTATTTGTATATATTTCAGTGTGATTAAGTGTTCTCCAACTCAGCAGCTGGAGTAGCACAGCATTAAATTTCTCTTGCTGTTGTTTTGAAATTTATCAGCTCCTCCACTGATGTATCCTAAAGTGCCATTCCTGTTTCCTCCTTCCCCAGATGCAAAATATCACTCTCTTTTTGGACTTCATTAAGTACATGTGCTGAGTAAAATACTGTGCTCTGCTCACCCTCCCATCTGCAGATTGCTCCCCATATGTTGCATTATAAGATGTAATTTAATAACTAAAGGGAATTAATACATTAAAAAAATTGGGCATGAATTTTAAGTGCTTGCAGAAGCTGCCAGATGGACAAGCAGAGGAGAGGGAAGACCTTTCTTTGTCACCAGGGTCCTAAATCAGAGTATCAGCAGCACAAAGCTCCTTACATCACCTGTTACTCTTCCTTATCTCCCTTCTTTACCAATCACTGAGCTTTTTCTTGGGATTGACTCCAGTTTCAGGCTGGATTGAATGTTTTTTCCGTTCTGCTCTCTGTTCAACACCATGCCTCAGTCAAAAGGAACAGCTTAATGCTGGGAGGAGAGGAAAGCAGTGCATCTGAGCAGGTGAAGTGTGCACTATTCAGGCTGAGAAATGTTTACCTACTTGCTGGAAGGGATGGAGCTGGAAGCCAGGAATGGTCAGAGCCCATCTTGATTGACTGGTGCTTCTGGTGAGGACACAAAGGCAGCTGCAGATAAAGAGAACTACCACTTTACACATGTCCAGCATGCACTGATAGAGTCTGTGGTTTGCTGAGATTGCCAGAATATTGTACAGCAGAAGTCTGCTTGAAACCTGGGTTTATATAACTAATCCACTAAAATACTATAATGAATAGTGCATCGAGCTTTTAATCAAGAAGTGGTCTTTATAGCTACAAAATCAGTGCACAATAGCATTATGTAACACAATTGCACATCTGAAAAAAAAAACCCAGAGCCAAGAGTTCAGCACTGATGTCTTTTGGTACCTTATTATTTCACTGCTTTTAAATCTGCTGTTTATCAAGCCTGCTTGCTTCTCAGGGCATGCTTTTAGGTAACATTAGGGGTAAGGCTGCCATGTTTATTTAAAAATAGGTCACCCAACAGTTTGCAGGCTTCCTTGAAAAGTATTCACGTTTTCTTACAGGATATTGAGTATTGGCATTGTTTTTCACTGTAGAGTGAAGTGGTGCTCTCTTGAGCTTTGTTCAGCTGCCAAACTCCCTCACAATTGTTGGCAGGTTTCATAGTTATTTGATTGAAGTCAACCATTGATCTTAGAAAGGCTGAAGTTTTTAGCTGATCTGTTAAAATGATGAAAACACAAATGAACAAAATACAGTAGAAAAAAAAAAAGGTTTTTTGAGACCATGCTATAAAAGTCAGCCCTCTTTACCACCCTGATGGCACTGTCACTCATTCTGAGCCACAGAGCACTGCTAGACAGGGGCTGTGACTGGAAGCCCATGAGCTTCATGAACAGGGTAAGGTTTGGAGCTAGGTCAGCCGGAGATGAAACTATTATATCACTGGCACACACAGAGTTCTTATTTTTAAGTGTTCTTTGATGGAGCTTTTTACACCTACATGACACAGTGAGAACTTTTGTACTGTCTGCCCAAGCTTTGCAAAGGTAGCTGTGCAAAAACGGGCAAAATTCCAGTTTGCAATTGGAAAGAGATGGTTTTTCCTGTTTTAATTTAATATTCATTATGATTAAAAGTAATCAAAATTCAAGTTCAAAGAGCTTATCAGAGCATTTTATGTAAATACATTAAGCTAATAAATGAACAGAATAGTTAATGGAAGTTAATGGAATAATTTCAAATAATGTAATATCTAGCTGTATAGATAATAACTTACTGCATTTTCTCTATATAAGAAAATATGTCTTCTATCTATCAACTGCCTGTTGACTCTCAGGGTCTTCTACAAGTACCTAAAATAAAGGGGTAGACAGGTGACGGATTGATGGATCTTTTCTCCCACATAACAAGCACTATGGCAAGAGGACACAGCCTTAAGTTATACCAGGCAAGGTTTAAACTAGATATGAGGAAAAATTTCTCTGAAAGGGTGGTCAAGCACTGTAACATGCTGCCCAGGGAAAAGTGGAGTCACCATCCTTGGAAGACACATAGGTGTGGCTCCTGGGGACATACATCCGTCGTGGCTTTGACAGTGTGGTGTTAACATTTGGATTTGGTGATGTTAGGGGTCTTTTCCAACCTAAAGCATTCTGATTCTCTGATTCTGAGGCAGTCACTGAACATTGGCCAAGACTGCAGGTGGTGGCTGCTGCTGAGCTCGTCCCCCCTTGTATTGCCCCTACACATGGGGTCTGTGGCCTGGGACCCAGCACACAATTTTGGCCAATCTGTACCCTGATTTTGTTGCTGTCTGTAATAAGTATGTCTGGCAACTGAAACGTCTGCTTCTGTTCTAAGTCATGAAAAGTACCTTCCAAAGGAAGAACCAGACAGAGTAGTAGGTTTTTACATTAGGTTTCTTTTTGTTGTTTAATTATCAAACTACCTGCAGCCCAGGCTGGATGCTGCACTTTTTTTCATGCACTTTACGCTCAGTGTTTATATCCCATTATCATACCCTGCTGGCAAGAGAATGAATAGAATTTTTGGAGAGTATGTGACAAGCAGCTCAAGGCAGCATTTGGACAGCCCTAGTAAGTTAATAAGTTTTTGGTGTCTGCAAACTAATTGTACTTGGGGCTGGAGCACACCACGTGACACCACATTAAATTGTTTCCTCTTTGTGGAAAGTGCGTGGTGGCATCATTTGGACAAGGGAGCATTTGACAGCTCACCTGTCACACGCAGCACACCCTGCAGGAGCTGCTCACCCTTGGCTTGGCACCAGACAAGTGCTGCTGAAGCAGGGGCTAAACAGGAGAATCATTTCCCAATCAAACAGCAGCCTGGCTACTTATCCAGTGCCGAAAGGATCTGTCAAACACTGCTGCCAGCAGGACAGTCACTTGGCATGTTTATTCAAGTAAACCTGTGCTTGGCTGTTTTTTCTTTATGCATCTGGTGTTCTAGGCTTTTTAGAAAAAAAAAAAAATTAGGAGTGGCTGAGGAGATAAGGAAACAGGTAAAATACTTTGCCGATTTGTGGTCTCCATATATTCATTAATGCAAGGTGGCAGGATGACAGATATTGGGAAAACTCTGCAGGGTTTTTGCAGCCATGCAAAGGGGATCTTGCCAAGATTTAGTAAAAGAAAAAATGATGAGATAGAGTGTGTTTACATGGCCTGACCTGGTTAATCAGTGCTTGGCTTGTCCAGATGTTGGAATATTCGAGTAGCTTAAAGAGTGACCTGTAAGCAGAGTAAACAGTGTTATGCCTGTGCTGTTGAGGCATTAATCTGAACTTTCTGAGGGATTTAAAATACAAAGTAGAACTATGATTTTACAAGGGATGGGGATTGGGATTATCCAGGTCTTAATATAGCTATTTCTTTTTTATAACCACATGATCTCTACTCAGTACACAAGCACTTATCTCCTAAAACTACTGGGAAAATCCTACAAGCATAGACAAACTCAAACATTATTATTTGAAACAGGGGGAGGTGAGGGGGAAAATGCAGTTTTCATATAATAACATTCCCTGAATAATTTCACGTGTCTTTGTATGGATTACATAGCCTTTCCCTGTACCTTGAATTTAGTGTTCTACCACTGCAATTGTGTGGGTATTAGCTGCTGAGGTTTTTTTAAAAGGTATTTCTTCAAGAATAGAGATAATAAGCAATTTGAAAAGCTGCAGTTTAGGAGCTTACAGAGGTTGGAGAGGAATTCATCTTTCCCTACTGTTCATCAGCAACTTTTTGCAGACATTTAAAATTTTTCTTTATGTCCTAAAGTTCTAAAGACAGACACTCTCTTGCCTATTCTATATTTTCCTTACCAAGCACAAATCTTTTGGATTAATTGTGTTAAAAAAAAAAAATCTTTACTTTGCATGGATAAAATTTCAATATCTTTCTACAGAAGTTAATAGGCCTGGTTTAGATTTATACCTGGGCCAATTGGAAACTGAATTTGTCTTGTTATACCTATACATGTGGATGCACTTATTTTTAAAATCTCTCATTAAGAAGTTATGTATTGCCATATATTACATTTCTGAGAGAGAAATGAGCTCAGATGTTCTGACCACTCTGTTTTGCTGATGCAGTGACTTTTGGAAATACTCTAACTCCTTTGATCACTTAGCTTTTCTCCTGGGTGTTGACTTCTTATGCTTTAATGCAGCTTTCATTCACTCGTGTCTGTTTTGGATCACTGGCTGTAACTCCTAGGAAAGTGTCCAGGTTTAAGTATGCAAAGTGTTTTTAATTTAATTCTTAACCCAACTGTGGGTTATTGTCCATATGCAGAATCAGTGCATATCTTAAAATTCCATCTTGCTTTCTGCCCATTTCCACCTGGATGTGTGTATCAGCATATCAGATATTCAGAAAAAGTTACAAGAGATCTTTCCAAGTAAGATAATTTTCATTGATTAGTTATTTGAATCAACTCATGCATCTCAGATATTGGATATTTTGACATCATCATGCTTAGTCTAATATTACAGGGAGCTCAGATTTTACTAAAATAACTGTAGACTATCAAAGATCATATGTAATCACATCACATGCAGCATATGTTTGTTGGACCTTATGGCACTCTATAAGATCTTGAATTTGGTGCTTAAAATTTCATTTCAGAGTATGTAAAGACACTGAAAATAGCCCATCCCTCTAAACTTAGGTTCAAAAATGAAACCCTAAGTCCTGTCTTCCCACACACCCCCAAAAATATGCCTACATGTTAACAGGCACCTGCTTCCCTTGCAGAGATGATCCATTTCTGAGGTTATAAATAAGTGTATGTTTCACTCGGTTTGGTTCTGTGTTTTCTACAAGTGAGACCTAAAGATTTTGTTTAGTTTATATTACAGACCTGACACCATGGATCAGGTGTGGGCTCTAAAGGGCTAAATAAAAATCTAGCTTTTCCTAGTCAAGCGTGGGTTTGATCTCTTGAGTTGGAATGCCTGTTTGCAATTCAGTAAATTTGGGCACTGGATGGCTCATAGGATCTGGATGTGAAGGTTGCTCCTCCATGACTTTGCACTGTTAAGTGTCTGTCCCCTCATTCCACTTTGTTTCAAGGTCAGAAGCCAAGGAACACACAGGTGGGACAGGAGTAAAGAGCTGGGAGAGGCAGATGTCCAGGTCCCAACCACCATGGTGGAAGAGAAGAAGGAGGAAGGGTCAGGGGAAGTGCCACAACAGCAATATGCAAACTGGTTGTGATTTTAGAAGCGGGTCTGCCAGAAAAAGGTCAGACCACACTCTGTCTGCTGTCCAATGTCCTCTCACTTAGCATCCCCCTGCACAGGTGACACAAAATATGTACTGTTGGAGACTCATGGCCAAAACATTTGATCCTAAAATCTTCCTAATGCATCCCAGCATTTCCTAAGTTTGCATCCCAGTTTTCTCAAATTTGCTTTTTACCAGCAGATAGAAGATTGTTTGGTGATTAAACAGCATCAACCTTTTCTCAGCAGAGCTGGGTAAACCCTGGTTGTGTAACATAGCAGAGGTTCTACATGGGCCTTACAGGTACTGCCTGTGTTAGTGACAAGCACTAGACAGCCAAATAAAATGGGCCAGGGAGGACTCTGTTCTGGTAACACTTCTCTGCTAGAGGGAGGTTATGCATCAAAATACCTAATTGTGCACATTTCTAGTACAGTCACGGGGCAAAAGTTTATGGACCAGCAGTTCTGAGTGGATGCAGTAGGAGTTACATCTCTCTGCCTTTGACTTTGCACCTCAAATCAAGACAGGACTTGTTTAAATTAGAGTTGTCTGCCAGACACCTGTGGAGGTTTGCAGGATGAGTTCCAAGTTTGCATCCTGAAGTCTTTAGGGAAGCATCTTCCCTGCTCTACCCCCTTATTATTAGTGCCTATGGCAGTTCTTGGTTATGCGAAGGAGCTCACAGAGACCAGAAGGAAGGAATTGAGTAGGAATGATGCAACACTGACCACTTCCCATGTTTACCATTCTCACCGAGGGCTCTTCAGGGCTTTTTTTGGGAGATAGTTATGGAGAATGAAATGTAGTTGTATCTCTTGAGCTGCTTTGAGTTCATTGCTCCATTGTTTGAGAAACTATATATTATTTTCCACAGTAGCCAAAAACCTCAATGATATAAACATGCTGCTTTAAAACTAATGGTGCACTGATGACTCATTGGATTGCTTGAGATGTGAGCATAACACAAATATCTTAAAATAGGCAGCACAAATCTTTTGTTTTGTACAAAACAATATGGTGATTTTAAAGCGTGGAGATACATGGTGATTTTTACAAACAACTGAAATATGTGTTTTCTGACAACAGTGACTCACACTGGTTGTTTAGCAACCTCTAAATTAAAAAAAAAACAGTGTTTGGCAGGGTCTGCACCTGCTTCTGGAATAATATAATTTTTCAGACAAAGTGGCACTTGAAGAGATTTTTTTTCGGAGAGTGGGTGTGATTTTTAAAGACATAAAGTTTTATCTAAACCAAGGCTATATGCTGTATTTGCTGTGTGTCATAACCTTATCTTAGCAGATTTTCCAGTGCTGCACAGTGTGCATCTGTGACTGAGACAAAATCAATGCTTATAGATTTAGCTGTGTAATCCTATCATTTGACCTCCTAGATATGATTTGAAATGTAAAGTTCGTTAATGTTTAAATGAACTTGAAGGCCCAGGGTCTCTAGAGTTTTCGGTTTCTTGGAAAGTAATCAATTTCTTTTTTTTTTTTCCTGCTTGTCACTGTCTGTCTTTTGGTCTCTTTAATCATCTGGAACACTTAATCACGTCCAAAGTATGTATGGCTAAAAAAGCAGGAATGTTGCTAATCATGTTACCAAAACCTCCTTAAGCATGGTGAACACTTGAATTCCTCTATAGAAATCAGCGTTTGGAAAAGTGAAACAGAAAGTGAGTAATTGGCTTTAGCTGCTTCTGTCATAAAATCAGTTAAAATTCATTTTTCCCACACTATAGACAACTGCTCTTACCTTTCAAATAAAAATGGTATACTTTTCTATAATACTTCATCTTACCTGTTTTGTCAGTCAATATTTTTAGGAAGATGTAGAAAAAATGGTTGATTTTATTTTTCTCATTCTGAGCTTCAGTGGATCATACATACAAGTGTTGGGGGAAAAAAACATATTAGAGGTTACTTGGAGAGAAAAATTCCTGTACAAAATTGTAGAAGTGTAAGGCAAGATAAATTTGTAACTTACTGCAAATTTTGCTGATCCTGCATTTAAGCATCTGTTACTTATTTGGATTGCACTGATGAGAAGCCAGGCGTTTTCACCTAGGTAAGGAAGTAGAGGAGGTATTTCAGTTTTTTGAGAGCTCACTTAGCATGAGTGCTTGAATGCCTAAAGCAACAATTAACTACTTTCAGTCTCTTAAAACCCAGTCTAAGTGAGACAAAATGCTGTTTCACAGGGCTGATGTTCTGCACTTTAGTCGATTAAACTGCTGGACTGGGCCCCATTTCCTAAGGGTTTTCCTGCACATTCAGTGTCTTTGCACACTTTGTGCATCTGAGCCCTATTTTTATGAGAGCTGCTCAGAAGTTTGGAAATGGGGTTCGTGTAGGAGACCTGCATCAGTGTAGACTACCAGGTCATGCTCAAACACATCAAACCCAGCACAGGGTTTGTATTCTTCATGTTTATGGCCTTCAGCAGTTCTGCAGGAGAACATAGCTCTGGATTTACCTTATTCCCAACCCAGCTCTCCTTCTTTCATTTCCCACCAATATATTTCTCTCTGTTGAGACACCTCTGAAAGTGCCTGGGGCATGTAGGGAGGGATGCCTGCCTCTCTGCCTACCTGCTCGCACACATCCCAGGTGGGACCAAAACTGCAGCGAGGTTACTAAAAAGTGGGGTTTGTCTGTCAGAAAGCACGTCCTGATAACAGAAGGATCTTGCTTTGAAAATCATTATCTGTGTGGGCTGATGCCTGCCTACATGTACACAGCCTGTGGGCTCAGCTTTGAGGTGAGTGAGGCTTTACACTTTGGGACAAATACTGCCCCAAGCTTGACCTTCAGCCCTGCTTGAGTGGTTGGAGCTCAGGGCCAGTGAGTTCTGTGCTCCCCAGGAGCAAGGGCTCATCCACCCCCAGTACAGGCAGAGGGACTGCCAGTGCAGGAAGGAAATTCAGTAAGATTTGCTGGTGGCTGTAGCATAATTACTGAGTGTAAAATCAAATTGGTGGTGATCATTGGTGAAGCTCAGGGCTGTGTCATTCTCATCTGTCAGGCAGGTTCTCTGTGGTTTGCAGCGTGCACCCACTGAGAGGCCCTGGGTTTGGAGTCAAAGTGTGTTTTTTTGGTGACAAAGCTCAAGGAGCTGCAATAGTACAAGAGAGGAGCATTAATGGAACTGGGGGTTATTGCTTGAGGAAATAGAAATTGGAGCAGAGACTCTCTCATATTAAGCAGGTGTCTGTATCTGATGCTGTTTATGACTGTGAAACTAATCTATGTTAATAATTGATTGTTCAATTAGTAAAACAAATGTGACAAAGCTAGGCAGCTTTGTGTACCAGCGATGATAGGAATATATTTGACTGCAGCCCATTATCAGTCTAAGGCTGAGAAACATTATTCCAAGAAAATCCTGTTTGTTATTCTTCTTGTTTACTCTTTTCTTCCACCACCACTTACAATGGCAGAATACAGGCAGACACGAAGTACATGCAGTGAATAGCATTAGATGAAGATGTAGCAGTGCTTATTGTATTGCTGATAATAACACCAGACAGCATAAAAAGCTCAGAGCTGTTTAGGCAAGGTGACATCAGAGCCCCAACTTTTTCTGCAGATTTTGAGGAGGAAAAGCAAGCTGGCAGGAATTCTTGCAGAGGGGCACAGAAACAACATCTGCTGCTGTTTTGTCTTGTTTGCCCTTGTAGTGTCGTTATGTCCAGAGTGATGGTGTGTTTTGCAGAAAATGCAGAAACTTTGGTGTAAGCAAACGTAACTTTTTGACAAGCCTTGGAAATGCGTAAATGTAGGTACAGATTACCCCCTTTATACTGTGAGGCTTTTTTTAAAACATGACTGAGAAAGTGAAAATAAATCCTTTTCTTTGGTGTCTTATCTTACAAAGTACTGCATGTGGAGTACACTGTGAAGGTTTTTCTCAATCAGTTTCCAGGAGCTTGCCAATCCTTTATCAGAAGTTACACAAGAACTGGACCTCTTCTGCTCAGGCTGTTTGTGTTTACAAATCAGTATTGCAAGTAACACTCCAGTAATCATTCTTCTGATTGCCACTAGTAGCTTTCCTAGAAGGGTCTCAAAGAAGCACATAACCATTGCTTAATCCTCACTGCTCTCCTGCAAGTGTAAAACTGTATTATGACCACTTTTCAAGGAAAGGTTGCAAGGAGAAGGATGCAGATTAATAAATAGAAGGAACCAGCTTAATAAATGGTCATGCCCTTTATTCATCTCTCTCCTTTTGGAAAGCCTGATCCAATCCCACAGCCCTTCTAGCTCAGTCAGCACTTTTCAGGCTGCTGCCTGGCCATGTGGGAATTTGATTTTCACATGGCTTTGTCTCTTTGAGTTTTGGAAAAGTAATTAGTAGGTTAGTCTGCTTATTGCTTACTTCTGCAATGCCCAAGCTATGTAGCACTTGGGGATTCACACCTCCACTTGACCTGTGCTGTGGCACAGCAGGCTCTAGCTGGGGACATTTGAGGGCAGGTCCAAACCTGCAGCACTGTGTCATTATTGACTCCAGGAGTGAGGAAGCAGAGCTACAGGCCTTTAGGTAATGAATGTTGGGAAGAGAGGTGTGATTAATAAAGATCACAATGCCAGTGAATTGGTACAGAGATCAGTAATGCTCATTTTCACTGTCCCAGAAGGCTTTGTGCTATTAAATAATAGTAGTGACAAGAAAGAGTCAAGAATAATTATCCCATAGTGAAAGACGGTGGTTTATTTTATTGCAAGTGTTGTACTTAAACTTTCAAAGATTTAATGCCAAAGGAAATGGGCACAACAGTTTGGAAAGGAGAAGAGGCAGCAATAGCTTTTTTGTTGTTTTGTTCTGTTACTTTTCCATTTCCTTTGTGTTTTTCTAGACCCTCTGCTTGCCGGTGCAGGGAAATTTAATAGATGCTTGTACAGCATGTTTGGGCTTTGTTTGAATTGTAGTATTTGAACACTATCAGAACAGTGCTAATAAACAGTAATTATATCAATAATTAAACCACACAGACGCATGTATAAAAGTTTGGAATACTGAAATAAATTTCAATGAGATTAATTTGTGGAAAAGGTATATAATCAGGCTTATGGTCAATCTCACTGATTTTCTGATATGAGCCTCTGGTAATCACATCAAAATATCTGCTGCACATAATTCCTGACACATAAAATGTCTTTGCTGTACATATTTTCCTATACCTATGCCTGCATCAATGCAGGGTGAAAATGGACTGCTTTGTGCTACAGTTTGCTTCAACTTTGACAGAAGAACTTCACAATTTTAGTGAACTAATAAAAAACCTAACTTCATTATTTGCAACCCTTGACATGTTTGGTAATATTGGAATTCTTAAGGGGATGGATGTAGTAGGAGACAGATTCCAAAGAAGTTCCTGAAACGTGATAAATTCTCCTGTGCCTCTCGGGTTTTATGGCATGTCTTTCTATTCCACACATAGTGTTCTCCTACTCTTCACTTCTACATTTGTTTAAAAGAGGGATAAATTAACCTATCAGAGCAGCTGATGGAAGTAGCTCAGCATCTTAGAGTGGACATTCTTGGCTTCTGCCCTGGCTTGTGTTCAGGGAGATAGATCAGTGAGCAGAAAGCAGGTTAAATGGTCAAAATTATGACAAATAAATCTTTGGCACAGTTCTGTAAGTTACATTTGGGTTTCATGTAAGGGTTTAGCAGATGTGGTGTGCCATTGGCATTTATTTGTACGTTTGATGTTGTATCCCTTGATTATTGGCTTGAAAGACTCCCTTGGCTTTGAAGGGGTTTTGCAGAGGTTATTGATGGCAGGGATACAAATGAACCTGGTGGTTTCTATGGCAATGTTGCTATGTCCTGAGGTGTATTTGCCAAAAATAATCCTGAAATATCATATAAAGTCCAGAACTGTTACCTTCCATCAGTGCCCCTCAGGAGCTGGAATGGTCTCCTAGTCACATCTTTGTCCCATAAAATAAAGGGCCTGTATGGGGCATTTTTAAAAATGTTTTTCACACAGCACATGTTCCAAGTTGCTCTATGCACAAGTAGGATAATGTTGTGTCCAGAGAAATCTGGCTGGATTGCCTCATGTGGCCAAATGGTTCTGCAATGGCAAGATCTATTTGTCTTGGAAGCAAGAGTAAATGAACTGATGTTGGCTCCAGCTTCCAAAATCTTCAGGGTGCACTGGATCTCCATATTCTGGTGGTCTTCTATATTATTGCTGGCAAATGGCAAATGTGAGGGCAGCTAAATCATTACACTTTTCTTTGCTGTCGAGTTCATGAGTATGTAAAATATATTGTTAATGCTATTACTAAAGCAAAATCAAACTCAACAGTCTGTGGTCTTGTGCTGCCTTAAAGAAATGCATTGAAAATCACTGCTTTGCTAAATCTAAATTCTGCCTCTTAAGTGTAGGTATAGCATAGTTCATCTCCTGGAAGTCTACAGTCTTCTGTTGTTCAGCTTAATTTAGGCTTTGAAAACATGGAAGCCAAACACTTAGAAAGCAGCTGTTCAACTGAATGTATTAAGCAATTTACTTTAGGTAATGTAGCCTATAAAATTTTAATTTTGGATTAAATAAACCATATCCTTCAGCATGGCTCTCTTACCTTGATGTTCAGAGAATGAAATATGGGCACATTTAGTGAATTTCTTCTCCAGGATGTGCCAGTGGATAAGGGTCAATAGTTTCCTAATTAAAGCAGTCAGTAGCAATTTCTCTTAGTAAGCACAAAGAAATTAGCCCCAAACAACAGGCACAAAGTGGTGAAAGTTTTATGTGATTGTTTGGTTGGACTGCTCCAAGATTTAGGAAATAGCTGTAGCAGGTAGCATACTACTGCTCAATAGATAGCAAGCAGAGGTTGGCAGAAAATAGATCAATTTAAAAAGTGTCTAAGCAAGCTGGCAACAAAAGTACAAATCTTTGTGTCCGTGTGCAAAAGTAGGCGTGTTTTCTACAGTGTTTATTTTATGTATTTCATATCTTAACACGTGGAACTAAGAAGACATTTTGCTGCAGAACAGATGTGGAAATGATTTCTTGTCATAGTTCCCTCACAAGTGTTGTTCTCACCCTAAAAACATGTGATTTCTTGTCTTGTTACTGTGGCAGGATTGCAGGTGTTTTACCAATACTCCTCTTGGGACAAGATCTTCAGCTGGTATTGAAAGTTTTGCTCCTCTGATCGTGACTGAAGTGTCCTTTGAAACAGCTGAAGACTTGTCTCTTTCCTTAGTCTTGGAAGAGCATAACAGGGAAATGATAGATCATCAACTGAGGCTGTTTTCCTATATGAAATCAATAGTATTGTGCAAGTTTCTGATGAAAATCCTGCAGACGTGTCTCTCTGTTGACTGGAGTCCCTGGGACCCAACCATGAGAGGATACAGGGAAGGATGTTTGTGAGGGTACAAGTGATGACAGAGGCTCTCATGGGAAGTTGTTGACCATCTCAAACACACCCTATTTTTAATCTAAAAAAATCTCAGCCGAAGAGTGTCTAGCAATTTTCTAAGTAGAAAAAGGCTGACTCTAACACGTTTCATAAACACATGTAAAAATAACTAGACCTGAGAATTAGTAACGCCTCTAGCCTGTGCTTACTCCTGTTTATTCTTGATATCAAATTATCTTTTGACTTATGACTCAGTCACATGTAGACTCTGAGGTGTAAGAGATGGGAATTCAACAGATTTTATTAAAATATGTAGGGACTGTTTGTAGCCTGAGAGGCTTGGTTTATCATCTGTTTGTTTTTAACTCCTGTTTTTTTCAATGTGGTTGTTCTTAAGCTCTGTTCAATTTTTCACAGTAAAATAGAAGTCTCACACAGTCAATAGCTAAGTTTGTACAATCTATATTGTAGTATTGATTTGGGACAGGTGAGGAACTCAGCTATTGGCAGACTGAGGAATGAAGGAGCATTTTTAATATGGCTCAGACAAGGTTCTGCCAAAGGCCCTTTATTCATCCTGATTCCAAAGCAATACCTCATTGCATCTAAATAACAGCAAGAAAGGGAGACTGAATAAGACAGGGAAGAATAGCAAGATCTTAGAAACAAGTCTCTCCTAAATGTTGTCTAATGCTGTAGGCTGTGTGGGATTGTGAGGGTAATGCCTATTTAATATGTTGCTTTGAAAACCTAGTGTTTAATCTCTTAACATTTTGATAAAATCCAACTCTTAAAATAAAATTAATATAATAAGCAAAAATACTTTTTGAGTGGCAGGAGAAAAACTCAAGTATTTTTGTGTGGAGGCACAGCAGGTAGTCACTTTTCCTTAGTTTCAAAGACTCATGCTTTCATGTACCTGTTTCTTTGATGAGAAAAGTAGCTTAGTGCTCATATTATATACTTTCAGAGGTATTATTTGATAGAGAAATTTCAGGCATGGATAGTTTATTGAAGTTTTGATTTTATTCTTGATAGACTACCAATTTGTCCAGCAAAGAAAATGGTTAGGAAAACTTTTTCTTTTGCCTGCTTCATTCTGCAGTTCTCTTTCCAAAAAGCATAATTTTATTATATATTCAATCTCATTCTCTGCTGTTACACAAAGACTATGCTGTAGAGATGCACACTGCCCATCAGAAAGATCTTTGGTCCTGGTCTGCCATGACTTCATGGATAACCAGGTAGGGAATGTCTCTTTTTGTTTATCCAGACTCCATTGCAATGGCAGAACTAAAATGGTGCTCGTGCTGCAGGTGTAGGACCAAAAGTGGTGTTTTGACTTTCCAGGATTTCAAACCTCCATGCAACTCCATGATTGACATCTATTGCTAAGAGTCTCCAGTTGCTCTTTATTCCAGAGCACAGAGACAGCTGCAGCAAACTGGTGTTTGTGTATTCTTGAGCCCAGACTCCTTCAAAAACAGGATTTGAAAACCCGCTATTATTTCTTATTATTGAAATGACTGTTTTACTGGAAATCCCAACTTGTTGTACCAGGTCTGCATAATGTTGCACAGGCAAAGGACATGAAGGTTGCCTTCTACTGGGAAGATTAATTGTGTGTCTTAGTACCTAAGTACAGAATACTCTCATGTGCATGTACATTCAGTGTGTTGGCCCAAATCCCTCAGTCCCAGCAGACTGAAGGACAGATTATTTTGACACACTGAAATAGCTCATCTGTTTGTACAAAGCATTGGTTTCAGGAGCCAAGAGTTGGGCTGTTGACCTTTTTCTGGTGGAGGAGTAGGATGTAGGCCCTTTGAGAACACCAGAGGAAGTCAGTAAGGGTGCTCCATATTGTGTAAAAATGTTTTGGAATAGGACTTGTATTATTTTTCATAAAGTACCACTTGCAGGAGGAAAAGGCTGTTTTAAAATTGCACAACGGCAATGGCACGTGTAGCTGTATCTCATTTGGATTGAAAACCAGTACAATTATCCCTAATCAAGGTTTATAAATGCAGAGTATGTAGATTTCAGTTCAGTTATCCATGCTTGTCAAGGTAAGGGAAATGCTCACTATCCAAACAAGTTTAATACTCCTTACCATTGGTCAACAACCCTATCATTACAAGTGAAACATTTAACCTTCCTGGTCCTGGATTAAATTAAGCTGATCTCGAAGGGCAGGTCTAGATTTTTTTTTCTATAGCTGTGTGATTATATTGCATTTCCATGGCTCTAGACTTCCCCTGGAAACACACAGGTTCCAATGTGCAGCTATGCTCCCTCTGTCTGTGGTTTCCCCTTCTTCTGCCATGGCCTCCCATCTTACAGCTATAAATGTCTGCTCTTCTTTTTTCCAGACGTCTGACATCCTCCCTTGGGATCAAGAGAGCAGTGACAGAGCTGTGCTATAATGCCCTTCTTCTACATGACCATTGCCTTCTTTTATTTCACAAAAGTGAATTTGTCTTTTTCAGAAACTAGTTGTAGTCTTAGTTCTGCTGTAAATAAAGGGAGATAAATACTCTCTAAATCACCACCTCACAGTGAGTAAATTATTAGTTTTGTCCCTTTCAGAGCAATTATGGGTATCTGGTAATATGGCAATTCTGCATTAAATTCCCTATGGTACAATTATGAGCTCATGCTGAGAAAAAAAAAAAAAAAAGCTCAAAGTTAAATAAGAATCACTGTAAAAATGCTAAAAGGTTTCCTCCCTTTCCATGCACCCAGCTTCTGTCTGCTATATCAGTGAGTCTCTGGCTATTTATGGCTAATATCTGGACACACACTGCAGCCTATATTTATCTTGGGAACCACTATTACAAATACCTTTGGAGATCCAGTTATTGCAGATTGCAATGGAAGCTAAATATCTAGGATCCCAGGTGGATTGGCACAAAATGTACTGAAGGGAAACTTGTCACTTCTTCATCACTTTTGTTATCCAAGCCATAAAGATTAAAGTGGCTCACTGCCTGCAAATACAATTAAAATTGTGTTGTAGACCCAGATTAAACTCAAAGGGAAGCATAATTCATCCATTTTATTCAATAACAAGAAAGAAATGGTCTGACAACCACAAGCGAAATTCCTTGAAGGGTTCATTTTAAAATAAAACCATATATAAATCAGTTTATTTGCATTGTTTCAGAGAAAAATGGTTCTTTAATCAAAGGCATAATGAGTGGAAGGTCAAGTGTCTTCCTGACTGAAGTGTAAATACTTTGTTGCATCTGTATCTAAAAGTGGTTTTGGGAAGACTCTTGTAGATGTGTAGCCATGGCTTTAAGTTTAGGGTGGATCTGTTCTAGATGCAGCATGAATCCAGTGAAAATTCATCTTTGTCCCTTCAGGACTTGAAAATATTAAAGGGTAAAATAAGGGTGGAAAGAATAAAGATTATTGCTATGATCACACAGACTG
This sequence comes from Chloebia gouldiae, assembly GCA_003676055.1. NCBI lineage: Eukaryota > Metazoa > Chordata > Aves > Passeriformes > Passeridae > Chloebia > Chloebia gouldiae. Next base: position 1,405,702 of record QUSF01000025.1, read on the forward strand.
AATGACTTGCCTGTCCTTATTCAAGTTGTCCCTAGAACAGCTGGGATTGACCTTTTAAGCCCTGTGTACACATCTGTCACACAGCTCTCTTCCCCTCAGGACTTTGCCACTGGGTTTATGTTGTACTAGGCTGGATTTATTTCCCATGTGTAACTTAAATCTTCCTTTCCACACCTGGCAGGAGCATGCCTCGTGTTGTCCTCAGCTAGGATGTTGAGAGCACAGGGAAAGCCAATACAGTGCAAAGTCTTGCCTCCCACATGACTGGCTTGTGTTGCAGAGAGAATTGAGCTGTCACTGCAGCATGGGACACAGCTGTTGGTAGCTGTAATACAGCGTGCCTGCAAATTTCCTGACAAAATTGGTACAGTCAGCACACAGTGTGCTTTACAGCAGTGATAATCAAATGCTCCATAGTGATGTATGATGGAAGAAATAGTGCTGGCACTCCTGGCCCCACTCTCACAGGTTCTTCATATTAATAGACAGCTTCACCAATTTTTCCTCTTCAGCAGGGGGGAAATCCATCCAGGCAGCTGGGCTGCATTTAGTTTTGCAAACCTCAGGGCACGCTCAGCTTGCTCAGGAGCGACAGGACCAGCAGCACCATAGCTGTGTGAGAATTTGGCTGAATCATTTCTGCAGCACACCAAGTACTGGTCAGGCTTTAATGGGCCATGCTGAGAGCTCAGCACCACTCACGGTGGGCACCTGCCTGGGAGGGTGTGTGAAATAGCAGCGTCTACAGCTGGCACGTGATTCAGGGAGCACATGCAGACCATCCCCACTGCTCCCTGCTGCTGTCAAAATTCTGCAGGAACCGTTCTCAACACAGCCACTGGAAAGAAAAATAATAGGCCGCTTGCTGGCTGTGTTGTTATTATTCAGCTGGTATTGACTGGCAGTACCAGGACACTGCAGAACTGCCTCTCTCTAGCTGTCAGCTGATCAGTTGTGACAGCCCTAATAATGGTTATGTCAGGAGGCAAGTAAAAAGATGCCACAAATGGATTGCACGTGTATAATTGCTTCAAAAACAAATCTGTTAATAAAAGGAGATGAGAAAATTGACAGGAAGAAATGGCTTATTGCATTCTAATTTTCTCCAGCTTTCAAATTCCCTCTCTCTCCTTTATTTTTTTTTTTTTTAATTCAATTGTGTCACTTCTTCTGTGGAGAATCATGGTCAGAAAATTGAATATGGGGAGGAATTCTATACAGTAAATAATTACAATGATGTGTTATTCCCAACAAGGATCAAGTTCAGGCAGATGGCTTGGGCAGAAGAGCTTTTAGCCATCTGATGGCTTCATCAATTTACGTTTACCCTGTTGTGGTACTTAGAGTTCTTACGCAAAGGAGTATATGAACAGAGTGGCCTAAAAAGCATAAAATCTCTTGGCTTATGCCTTCAAACATCCCAAGATGTGGTTGCACCTGCATTATCCCTCTAGAGGAATGAGAAGATGCTGCAAATTCTGTTCATAGAAATGGCAAAACCCACAAGAGATGACAAGGATTTTATTTACTAAGTCCACAACATAACAAGATGCATATAGATGTTCCTGAATTAAAATGCTTTGCCTTCTGCTCTGCCTCAGTAAGATTGCTAGTTTACCTAAACAGGGATATTTACAGAGTGTAGAAGACTTACTGTTATATATATCTGAGTTGTCCCAGAAATAAGATAAGGGAGCCCTGTAGCAGAGAAATGAGTGAATATAGCTGATGAGACAATAAGGCTAGAAGTAAGTAATTTGAGAAAATTGGATCAAATAATGGGATCAATGCTAAGCTTGATGAAGGCAATAGTTTTCACATGACATTAGTGGAAGCAGCTGCAAGACTTACAAGCTCAAGAATGCCCATTTTAGTGCAAGGTTTATTTTTTGAAGGAAACGTTTAGTTATTTTTTCTAAGGAAAACTATCTCTTTATCTATATATGTGTGATTATATCTATGCTGTCCATTTATATTTAGACCCTCCCCAAAATCTCTAAGCTCTGAGTTGTTCTGACTGCAGGAACAGCTGGAAGTCCTTCTGAACTGGGTACTGCAATGATGCTGATGTGGAAATCAAAATTTTGTGTAACCTGCAGTAGTTTATCAGTAGAGGAAGTCAGTGTATATGCACTGGGATCTAGATGTTCAGGTAGTTTTATGACCTTAGTGGCCAGATATTTATTAAGCTCAGAGTTATAGTCTGAGGTGTATTCTGACTTGAAGAATGTAGTTGAAAACAACCACCTGGAAAAGACCTGTTTGGAAGAGGTAAAGACAGCAGTATGGTTTATTTTTTGGCTTATTTCTTGTCTGAAGTTACTTATTATGAAATTGAATAATACCTGAGAGTTTTGGCCTTAATTTATGCTTGTGTTGGCTTTCTAAGGAACTCTTATCTATTGCATAAGTCTCAGCAACTAGATTGGTCTCTATTTGTGCAGCAGAGAGCCCTGTAGTTAGATTGTTTCAGACAAGGTTTGGTCTTTCAAAGCAGTCTAGTAATGCTAGACAAACTGTTTTCAAGGAATAATTGACTCTAAATTCCCTAGGCTATGAGAAAAATCCCAACTCAACGTGACATCCCTATCCCCAGAAAAGTTTGTCTAAGCAATGACTAGGACTAATTTAGAAGTGTAAAGACTAGACTTAGATTTCTGAAAGGTGGACTTGACTCCTGATTCAGTCAGTTCACAGTCTGACAGGGTCTCCATGCTGTAAAAAAAAAAAAACAAACAAAAAAAACCAACAAAAAAAAAAACCAAAACAAACTCTTCAAGATGCATGAAACCACTCCTGACAAAGAAGTAGATAGGTTTTCTGCCAGGTGAGCAGGTTTGCTGTGCACTTGCAGAACTCCTCAGCTGTGTTCATTTTGGGGTTGAAGCAACCAGACTAGCAATTTCGCTAGTATTTACTTCATGCTACAAATAAAAATTTCAAAAAAAGTACCTGGGGAACAGTTATTTTCAGGTTTGTAGGAGATATTACAAATATATAGCAAATGATAAGAGCAGCAATGCAACCAGGGAAAGTGGGACAAATATGAAGAAAGATTTGGGCAATATTCTTTGATAGTACTCATTTAACAAAGAGAAGACTCATTTCATAGCTGACTCCTGTGATCTGTGCTAAGATAGTTGATAGCATCATCACTTTTCACACTTTTCCTCCACTTATTCAGGGATGAAGCATTTACAGTACATTATTTAAATACAATGCATGCTTCATATTTATGCTTCCCTTAATTAAACATTCTCTGCCATGGTTTGGGGTTCAGGAGAGCAGTTACTGCATGAGCTCTCTCTGCTTGAGCAGTGAAGAGCAAGTTGCTGTACATGACAGCATTTCATCTCTGTATGGCTGGGGACAGTAATGCATGAGCAGCAGGCAAAGGCATTAATCTCCTCAGCTATCCAGAAATGAGCTGTCATGTACAGCAACTTGTTCTCTGCTCTTGCTGCTACCCAGTCTCCTCTCCTTCGGCACCTAAGATCACCTTTGCATTCATTAAGCAAGTTCTTGGGGTACTGGCAGTTTTCCTGCTGGGAGTAGCAGGCTGAGGCAATATAAAGCCAGGAGGTGTTGCAGTCCACAGGGCCAGGCAGTGGTGATGGTTGTAACAAGTATGGAGATGTTGGGGAGGGCACAGGCTTTCTGCTTTTCAAGGCTGCAGGTCATGAGTTTGAGGGGTGCTATGCTGGAGATCCTCAGAACTTGAAATAAGCTGACATGTGGGGTGAAAAACAGGCTGGGAATTTGCTGTCTCTGAAGCATTAGAGTGAGTCCCCAGTACTTTGGCCCATTTACTCCCTGGTTTTTGTGTAAAAGAGTATTTTCCTAGTTGACTTCCAACCTGTTTGAGTTTCTGCTCACCTGGACAGAGCATAGGCTGTCGTCTATGAGAAGGAGGATCCTGGAAGAGAACGAGTCACTTAAAAACCAGGCTGTGAACAAATTGTGCAGAGCACTCTAAGTTCAGTATATTGGCAGAGATTAATGTAACAGTTGGGCACTTTTTTGAAGGAGGGGAGGCAAATTCAGGTTAGTTTACAGTGGTGGGGAGTGCTGGGTTCTGTTTAGTGTCAATAGAGTGACAGTTTTCTACATGTTTCCCAGGAGTAGTTACAGCAGAATTAGGCTTGGGAAAGAAGCAACTCAGCTTATAGAGATTTCATTAGTTAAGAGAAAGCTACAGCCCTGGTTCCTGGGGCAAAATGCTGACAGTCTTGTTCAGACAATACCTGTTTTCATCTGTGTCTGTGTGTGTAACTGAGTGTGTGAGTGAGCAAAATGCTGACAGTCTTGCTCATACAGTAGGTATTTTCAGCTGTACTATAATGTGTTTTGGCATCAGCGCTGAGTACAGTGGGAAGCCAACCAAAACACACCCCTCGCTTTAAGTATTACTAATGAGCTTCTGAGGTTCCTTCCATACAATTGCTACCCAAATGCACAGCTGCTGGTTTTTTTTTTAGATATTAATTTGCTTATGTGCTGTAATTTTGCCACTTAAAAGGAAATGTGCTTGGAGAATGAAATGGAACCATTGCAAATTGCCTTTTTGGTGAAAACCTCCACTTATTATGGCTAACAATTAATTTTATATGTTTTCTGTCCCTTCTGCCCCAAGCCTAGTGCAATCACAGAATGTGACCTTTTACTATATATTTAGATACGTTTGAAGTAGTACTACCATGGTTCCCTGGTCACAAATTTGTAACCTGCTGGATGAGGCTACCCAACTACAAAAGGAACTTATGCTATTCAAGACAATTGTGCCAAATGAAGAGAAGAAAAAGCTTTTTAAACTAACGGGAGAACCACTTTAACTGTTGTCTCTGGTTAGACACAAAAATAAAGGAGGATCACCACTTCCTTTATGGTAGAATGTTATTACTGTTGCACAGATTAGAGGATTTTGCTTGAATGTGGATAAATTAGATTCGTTGTTAATTATTCTGAGAGTTTAAAAGTAGGTAGAGCTATTTAGTTTTGGTGTTGGCTTTTGTGAGGCCTCTGTCCCCAGGCATTCTAGCTACACTTGTTGGCCATTAATCTTTATCTATTTGTAACAGCACAAGGAGATTCCTGACCAGTCATGTTTGCTTTAATTGGGGGAAAAAAAAAAAAAAAGAAGAAAAGAGAGAGCATGAGAGCACAGAGGCAAGAAAGAAGATAAAAATGGGAGAAAAGACATGACAGAAAACCTAAGAAAAGGGATGAAGAAAGAAATGAGAAAACTAAAGTGGAATTGAAATACATATGTCGTGTACTCAAGTCAGTCAGCTTAGGTCTGTGTTTCTGTAGTGATGGTGTTTATGATTAGAACTCAACAGATTCAGCTGGGGCTAGATATCAGTTTCCTCACAAAGTCTGGGGATGATGGGGCGGGAGATTAGAGTACTGATTCATTGCTCCTTAGCTTTGAGCTGACTTGTTGAGGAGTGCTGAATAAATAAATATGATATGGCAGCACAAAACATACCTAGCAAAGCCTCCAACTAAATTGCATTTCTGTTATTCCCCTCCAGTGTTTCTTTACGTTTTAGATTCATTCATTAACACTTCTGCTCTGTCTTTTTGAGTGCAGATCTGTATTTTAAAAATCAAAACCAAAGGAATTTATTTGCTTCCTGTTAGGGCCAAGGCACAGACAGCACACTTACTTGTGCTGAGGGAGTTGAGACCTCAGAGATACACAGTCTTTGGACTAGACTGAGATACAGACAAATGCAATTTCTTGGAATAATCTGCACCAATACTGAATGATACTGCTTTCATTAGACACGAGGGAGTCAACAACAGCTATAAATGCTGCTGTGTCCCAGTCCAGGCAATGCACATCTAAGGGTCAGTTTGGCTAAATGCTCTTGTCCTGCATGCTGTGCAGTGTTATCTCCCCTGGCATCTGCAAAACAGTATCTTGTGTTTCTTATCCCTGCTGCTAGAGGCTGATGAGCCAGAGGCACTCCAAGCCACCCTTTCCCTCTGTTTCTGTTGTGTACTTTCAGCAGCTGAAACACAACACTGTTATTATCTGACCTGTGGTGTGATTTGCAGCGTGCTTCTGATTTCACCCAAACCAAGTCACAGCACTGTGGGAAAATGCAGTGTAACTTGGTAGCAAGGCTTTTGTTTTGCAGGATCTGAAGCCCCACTTCCAGTGGCAATTTCTGTTGACACAATGTTATCAGAAGATAACAGTTCCTCTAGGAATCTTACGTTTGAAATGGATGTAGCAGACAAGGAACTAAACAGATAAGGGAGGGATGTAGGTCCATGTGTGATCAATAGATTCAGGGGTTAAACTTCAGCTGCTGGTCTCTGAACATTGACTCTGTCTTTCCATAGAACTTCAGGGCTGGATCTGTTCTTAACACTTTCTGGGGATTTCTCTACTTTAGCTATCATTTCCAGTCATAACTTTGATTGCTGAATATTCAGAAGACTTCCTTTTCTTCCCCCACCTCCCTCATTTTTCTTGTTAGTGTCCATGAAGTGAGCTTGAAAAGATTTGGAGGCAAAGGCTAGGGTGGTGGCTGGGAAGAGTGACCATGCACTTTGCAGGTACTGGAATTCTACCTTCTGGGATTCAGAAATCTGATGGCACATGTCAGACCTTCCCACAGGCACTGCACATTTCCTCTCTGGTTGCAACAGAGAGGAATGTTTGAGCTGTCCTGGGGGCTCTTGATGTTAGAAAAGGTGATAGTTTTCAGACACTTGAGCTAAAGGTTGAGTTGGTGTCAAACCAAAGCCAGGAGACTGCTGTCTCAGGCTTTGCTTTGAATGGTAAGATTTTTATTGCTTTTAATTGCCAGAGTCTGTGGGTACAAAATCAGCAGGACTTAAGAATGAGAGTGAATGAAATTAATCGCGGCAGGGGAAGGCTTCCTGTCTGTAACCAATTGCTGAAAGACCTGTATGGATGCAGACTGCTTCTGTAACTCATATGAGAGGCACTGTAGTGCAGTTTCCCTCCATGGGCCTTGTCCATCATAGTTTCCAGCTTTAGAAAAGGATAGGGTGGGTGTTAATACCAATGAACTTGCAGCATTCACCTTCTATCATCCTTCCTTTACTTTGTCTGCTGATAGTAAGGGTAGAGTGGCAAGAGGAGATGCTATGTTCACCTGGAAACAAATGTTCCCAATGAGATACACTGTCCACGTGTCTACTCAAATAAGCAGGCTCTGAATGAAGGATGATAGCTGATGAAATCATCCTGTATGTTTCCAAAGCAAATAAATCTTCTTTGCTTTCATTTTCCCTCAGAGGGAGCAATGCCTTTGATTATCTTGTATTAAGATTTGATTGAACAGCATGTTATTAGCTTTATTAGTATATATAGCACACACAATCTGTTGGTATTTTCAAGATGGAAGCTATAATATTCAAGTGGAACAGAGATTTTTTTTTTTTTGGCTTGCAAAATCTCATGTATTTACAAAACCAATTGCCAGTCAAAATAAATAAATAAATGTCTGAGTCATATTTCTGATCCTAGGCAATAATCTGGTCTTTTCCATCTGACTCTATAAATACTTAGGTGTTTAATTCAATAAGAAGATATTTATGTTTTCTGTTCTCTTTCTACTTTTAAGGATTTTTCCCCTTTTCCACATCTGGTGTTCAGATTCCCTAGTTCCCCCACCCCTCCTTTCCCCTTCCCCCTAGAAGCTCCTGCTTAGAATTCAGCTAATGGATTTCTAACTCAATTTGGACTTCTTCTGGGATAAATCAGCCAAATACAAAATAATTTATGATTCTTGAAAAATTTGCTGTGGATGAAATTAGGTAACCAGCACCAGGCAAATAATAATTTTATTAAGAACCATGAAAAGAAGTAGTGAGTATGTAGATATTCATGAGGATTAATGTTAGTCTCAGGACAGCATTCCCCTAGCATTCCCCTAGCCCATGGAGAGAGCCCTTCAGAGCACCCAAGGCCAGGCTGCTCCATTGATGCAAAGGGAAACCAGTGGCAAACTTCACATCAGCTTCTGCATAGACAGATTTTGTTCCCTAGTCATTTTATAAATACAGATTTGTTTGGGATCCTTTCTGTAACTGCTGGCTGTTTAACAAATTATACTGGCATGGGTCTGGGAGAAGTTTTGAAGGCAGCATCTGAGCACAGATGTTTGTTCAGTTTGAAGGTAGTGAACAAAGAGTGCTACCTATTGAGGTCCTACATCCATTTTGCATATGGGACCCTGAACTTGGCAGATTAGATTTCCCCAAGGTTACAGAAGAATATCAGTCCCCTGGGTCTCAGCTCAATGCCTTAACCAGGGGGCAATCCGACTGAGCTATTATTTTAGATATAGTCAAGTGCCCTGTGTTTTTCTGAGATGCAGTGACATTGCTATCTAGATTAACTACACACTTCAGATAGCTCATGAAATTAGGATCCATGACATCCCATTAGATTTCAGTTTTATTAATCAGGAGATGTTGGATCATCCCTTTTTGATGAGACAAAAATGGTTTCATTGAAAGTGTTACAAAAAAAGGGAGCAAAGCTCTGCTGCAGTTTTAATAATTGGAAAAGCAAGGGTAAAAATAACAATTCTTGCAGAAAAAAAAGGTTGACATTTTAACCCAAACATACTGATGCAAGAATCAAGCTTAATTATTCATGTGAAACAACATAAAAAGCAGAGAAAGTATTTGTAAAGTGCCACTTTCAGTTACAGATCCTCACTCAAGGTAGCAGTATGCTTTCCTCTATTAAACAAACTTGTGCTGAGTAATGTGATTTACCACTGGCCCTAAAATCCATTTGCCTGCAGCTGATGACTCTTGTGTGAGCTCTGTCTTTGTTTCCAGTACATGATAGAGCCTTGAGTGTGAGAAAAGGTGGGATCAATTTTTCATTTGGTTATCATGTGTGGGACACCATATTTAGACTCAGATAAAGTACCTGAGTCCGAACTTCTAATTCTAAAAATGTGTGCAGAGTTAATTATCCTTGGATTTTTCCTGAATTTTATGCTTTGGACTATACCCAGGAAACTTGTTTCCAGTATGTGTTGAGAATATATTTTATGTGCTGTAAAATACATTCTACCATCTAACCACAAAGGTTGTCAGGTCTTGTAAAAGGAGATTTTTTGTGTTATTGTAACAGGCACCTTCTTTCATGTTCATATAAATATGGCAGGCTCTGTCCTGTGTGACAAAAAATGCCTGAAGGGGACTTGAGAATGAATAGGTTTAACAAAAAGTATTTTAGCCTAAGCCTTGTCCATCTTTAATTAGTTATCAGGGTTAAAGAAGGGGTCAAGAGCCTGGAGCTGCTTCAGGAGTAATGTGTCAAAGGGAAGTGAAGCCTAACACTGAAGAGGAAATGATGCTCCTCAGAGGTTTCATAATTTTTGACCTTGTGTCAACCATTATGACCACTAATGGCAGCTGGGGCAGAAATGTCTCAAATTAGACTTTGCTTTTCAGGTGGTTAAGAGGGGATCCCATGCCATCACACAGACCTATCACAATTTAGGATCCAAAATGAAAAATGCTTAAGAGGGAAGACATAAAACCTCGTGGGCTGACACTGAAGTTTCTCTGCTGTTCATATGCTGCATCTGCATCAGAGAAGACACAACTAGCACTAATAGGCTTGAACTCTACCAGCATAACCATATCCAACAGAAGCTGTGTTAATTTTCCAATTAAATGCCTATAGCTCACAGTTACAATACTATGTGAGTGCTTGGCAAAGTAACACATGTTCCTCTGTGAGTTTGTTACATGGCAGAGTAAGGAGATAAAGTTTTGGAGATAGTCTGTAAGCCATTTCCCCAAGCGTGAATATTTTATTAGTTTTAAACAAGTCATACATTCATTGAATAGTTTAAGTCAGAAAGAACTCTAAGATCAGACAGTCCAGCTGTTAACCCAGCACTGCCAAATCCACCACTAGGCCATGTCACTAAGTGCCACATCTATACATCTTTTAAATATCTCCAGGAATGGTGACTCAACCACTTCCCTGAGCAGCCTGTTCCCATGCTTGACAACTCTGGAAGTGGAAAGAGGGCAGAAACTTCCACAGGGTAATCACCTTGATGTCAGCTGCTATTTGTCAAGCATTTTATTTTCAAGTGCTGTAATTTTGAGAGCCATGGCACAGTAACTGAGCCAACCTTATCCAGTAGTTCTGTATAAGCACAACAAGTTTCCATCAGAAATAATTGATATTTTGCAAAGAAGGAAGACAGGTGGTAGTCAGGGCAGGGCAGCAAAGAAACAGGGCCTTTGCCTCTTCACTTTACATTTTGTGCTCTCGATGCTCATAAGTCAGCCTCAGCCACTGATGATTTGCCTCCAGCCTTTTTTATCTATTTACATGGATAGGCAGACTCATAGAAAATAGTGCTTGCAGATTACTGCATTAAGTTTCCTTGACAACAAGTCTCATAAACCTTGTTGCTCAAAAACAACTAAGTGCTCTTCATATGTGACAGAAAGTATTTTCAATTGCCTTGCATGAAACCATGCCATCTTCTGGCATTTGCCTAGGCTGAGTCCAATGCTAATGAGTACTTCCACCATGTTTAGGCAGCAGCTGGTAGTCTGACAGACTTTGTCTCAGGGCAATGGTAATGTTCTGGATGCAGAAATTTAAATGTCATATCTACATATATACCTGCAAGTATTGTCTTGAATTAGCAGTGAGATATATTAAAAAATTCCTTCTGTTACACAGCACTGAGAGTTTTCTTTTCAATTTTCCTCTCATCTGGTTGATGTTAAATCTTCAAGAAAAGCAGAAACTTAAATCATAATTGTGAATTAAACAAACTGGGGGACGGTGTCTTTTCCCCCAATGGTAAGATGTAACTTGCAAAACTCTTTATAAAAGGGTAGTGCAGTGTTTTCCTCATCTAGGTATGATTCTCCTTTTCCTTACTCTGATGCAAATCATATTTGACTCCACTGGAATTAGCTGTTGATTAACAGCAGTGAAGTTTACCAGGATAAGCCAGACAAGATGCACTCCAAGCCCTGAGCTGAGAGAAGTGTGGGAGGTGGCACTATCAGAGCAGGGGAGATGGAGAGCACACTGGTTGCTATAGGCACAGTGTCCACATGGCTCGTGGCTGAGTGATAAACACTTATCCTTTCATCTTCCTCTGCCCTTGCCTTTATATTTGGGCATGCAGCATTCACATAAAATAGGAGCACACAGAGAAGTGCACAAGAGGAGAGGGCTCCACTCGACATAGGGTTGCCAGGGGGGAGCACCAGCAGCCGCTCAGTTGGCTGCTTTCTTTGACTGTGCAACCTCCCTGCTCTTGAGCTGCAGCTCCCACCCTTAACAGTCCCCCAGTGTAATGACAGACTGTGCACTGCTGTTAAAAGGGAAAGCATTGTGTTTCCTTCTCCCCTTCAGCTCTTCACAGATTCCTGAGAAAGGCTAGCCAGTGTATGGTGGGCATAACAAGCATGATTACTGTATTTGGTAAGGCTTCTTTATTTAGGATGATGTGTATAGTAGGGCTGAGACCAAATAACAGAAACCTCCTTCCTGGACTCTTTAGCTGAGCCAGTAATCCAGTATTTCAGGTGTCTGAGATGCCCATTGTCTGAGTTTTTGTAAGGGCTTCAGGTTGTGCCTGTGGCTGATCATGGATCAAGTTTTGATTCCTGTGCTGCTGTGAAAGTTCCTTTATTTTTCTAGGAGTATAGAAGGACAGGAAAAGATGTGTTTGACTTTTCTTTGATGCTCCTGTGTTTGAAAGGGAGACTTTTGCCCAGCAGCCTTCTGACAGATATGTAGCCATTCAGTGCATATGTTCTTTGTTAAGTGCAAGCAAAGCTTGGGTTTGACCTCCTGGGGATGTGTTGTTAAGATGAGATGTGCCAGGAGAGTATTCTCTGAGCTGCTGCAGGTGCAGGGAAAGTTCATTCCTCTTTGTGGTCTTTATTTATTCTGTTTCTGGACTGAAGTCACCCAAAAAAGATGAACATTGCATGCCCTATCGATTTCTCTGTCACTTTTCCCAGACTATGCGTGCACTCTGCCTTCCCTTATGAAAGGAGCATTTAATTTTGTGGGTGCTCAGTAAATCTGAGTCAGAAATTCCCTTGACCTTACTCCCAGGAGGGTCCAGCAAAGTTCAGCAAGGATCTGGTTTGTGGGCTGCCACAAAACCAAGCCTCATCTTTGGGAACATAGAGGCCTGCCAGTGAATTCAGCTACAGACAAGCAGATGCCAGCCTCCAATTTGGCCTCCTGGCCAAATATTTTGCTGCTGCAAAATAGCAGACTTCCTGAGCTATTTGGAGATACCTTCCCCTTCTGAGGTGCTGAAGAATAAGGAGTGATTGCCTTAGTGCATGCTCACCTGGCAATCAGCCAGAGGCGGGCTGACAGAGGGAAAGCCACTCTCCTTCTCCCCAGGTCAAGGCAGGAAAATGTGCTTTCTCTTTCAGGGCACAGGCTACACTTTGCTGTGCCCACTCTCTGTCCCTTTGGGGTCTCCAAGGCAGAGGCAGGGTTGAGAAGGCTTTTTGGTATGGAAACTGTTCATTAGTGATTCTTAGAAAAAGTCCTGTTTTCTCCCAGTTTTTTTAAACTTGGACTAATGTTGGATTCATAGCTCTGTGGTGTTGTGGGCCTCTGAGGTGGAGGCAGGCTCTATGGCATACAGTATTTTTTGCTTCCCATTTGGTGGCACTGCATG